>RJWT010027429.1:0-15518 GCA_004365215.1 Cuniculus paca | reverse complement strand
CAGGAGGAGAAGAGGAAAGAAAGTAAGGGAGAAGAGAGGGAGGAAGGGAGTCAAGGAAAGAAGGAATATAAGCGCCTTCTTGTATTTTTTAATACTGGATCTCACTAAATTGTTAATTTGCCTAGGCTGGGATCAAACTTGTGATCCTCCTGTCTCAGCCTCTCAGAGTGCTGCTTTCTAAATGAGCTGTTGGGTTTGTTTAACTACCACCCTATAAATCTATAAATAAGACAAAGCCAATAGAAAAAGTATAAATTCAGCATGCATCATGAGGAAGTTCTGGAAGACAGATAAAAATTTTTGCTTAGCAGTTTGGAATTTAATTTGTGCCACATCTAGTTAGCAAAATCCGTATTATCTCTAGTGCACTTTATCCTACATAACTCTATCCATATATGATTACACAGTTCCAACATTATGCTATGTATACATGCGCGTGCGCGCGCACACACACACACACACACACACTTCAAAAGCAGGGTATTCCAAAACCAGTTGATCATAGACCAGCAAAACGCTCAAGTACTACAGGAAACTTATCAGGTAAAAGGTGGGGAATTGATGGTTTAAACAACACCATCTACTTAAAAATGTTTAAAAGAAGTAAGTCTACATACATGTTATAGCGTAATAGTTTATAACCTTTTTTAATGCCTGGACAAATCAGGTATTGTGTAAATTACCAAGAATTGTATCCTGTCAATCCATACCTGTAGCCTTTGGTTTATTATGACTGGATGAACCTTTGTCCCCAACACCTCGTGACATAAAGGCAAGTTTGGGAGGCCTCCTTTCCTGTGTCACGCTATCTGAAACAGTAAACATGTTTTTGTAAGATAAAAGCAAATTTTTATGGAATAGAAATAAAACAATGACAATAACAAAAACAAAAAAGCCTCTTTCTAACCAAAAGCACAATTTTTACAATTTTACAAATTCTTTTTAAAGACCATCAAAAGAAAAGCAATGCTGTGCTTCAAAATACAATTTCTATAAGAAAACATACTTCCAAAATACAATTCAGCCAAATGCTTCAAAGTCTTGAAAACTCAATAATATACAATAGATTTTATTTGTTTCTTGGATTTTTTTTGTGTTTGTCTTTTGTCGTACTGGGTACTGAAATCAGGGCCTTCACACTGAGCCACAACTCCAGCCCTTTTTTATTTTTTATCTTGAGATTCTATCTCACTAAGTTGCTAAGTTGCCCAGGCTAGACTCGAACTTGGAATCCTGTGCCTCAGTCTCCCAGAATGCTGGAATTACAGGCGTGGGACTCCATGCCCAGCTATTTGATGTTTTAAAACACTACAAAGAAATCTTTATTCACAATTTTTGCAGCATTCCTCAAATCAGCATGCTCAGAACACCCCTCTGTATTATGAAGTGTTCCACACTCAAAGATTTCTAGAAGATACTGAGATAAAAACAATTTCTTCACTGCATAAAACTAGAATCCTTAATATCCTAATGCACACTGTGAGGCTCCCAGGATTGGCTATAGTAAACTTAGTTGATAATACTATTTTATACCATTCTACTTAGTATCTCAGATTAATATATTTCATGGAACACAGTTTGAGAAAATCCTGTGCAGGAATATGTTATCACAGTTAGGAATGAGCTCATTAGGAATATGTTAGTTTTAAAAACATATATATATTAAGAATAATACAGATATGGATGCAAACACACATACGAACAGGAAAAACATGGAGAATCACACATAGATTAATAATGTGGAAAGCTGAGACATACAACAGTAATATTTTTGAAGAAAACACCCTAAACTTCTCTTTGAAGTACAGGTATAATAAATTTGGCAACCTTGTTTTTGATAAAGTCCATTTTAAAGCTTCAAGCCCCGTTACATTTATAAGATACTCGAATACTGATCAAATAAATGTGGAAGAGTTAGTATGAAAAGTTTTACCCTTAAGAAGTAAAACAACACATCCAAGAAGTCCAACATGACACTTAGGAGTCATACCTGATAAAGCTGTATATCAGCAAAAACGGTATCACCCACAGTGGATTTTTGAGGACAGAAAGAAAATAAAGGAAAATTTTTACATTTTAAATACAAGAAAAATGCCATTGTTTTAAAAAAGGAAATCATATTGAATTAATTTTATGTACATTACAGTTGGTAACATTTTCTAGGGTTGGAGGAAGAAAACAATACACATTAAACTACATATCTTAAATTTGCTCAGAATGTGAGCAAGTGGGATACTGGAATATTATTTTAACTCAAAAAGTATACTGATTAACCATGACTTTAACAAGTGCTAGAGTAAAAGAAATGTTATTTGCTAGTACTTTTATGATGCTACCATTCAGATATCTATAAGTGTCACCTATGACAGTGACTGTGGAAGGAAGATCTTTGCACTGGGAAAAGTTCCCAAATTATAGAAGATAAGCTGACTACAGAAAATTAATTTCCACTATTAATTGTAATGAACTGCATACACCTGTTTGGAAAGAGATATTTCCATTAATGCACAACACACATATATCCACAGTTAGCGGCACTGTAACGAATCCTGGGGATGGTCTTCCCTCCGTCCACCTGTGAAGGCAGCCTCGAGTACTCCTGGACCAAATGGATGAGCTGCTGCTGGAGAGGGCTCCATGAACTGGGAATGTGAACTACAGAACTATGGAGCTGGCAACCATGGTTACCTTCTGCCAGAGACTTGGAGAAGGAGTCGAATATCAACTCTAAGGAACAGGACACTGCAACAGAATTCTAACCACATCGAGTTTGCCATCCAGCAACTGTGTACCAAATATTTCTTATTACTTCTCCACAACTATGATCATCATCTGAAACCATGTGGATCATAAAACAAAGCCTTCTCACTCAACTTTTAAGAGATGGTTAACTTACAGAAAAGAAAAGGAAAAAATTCAGCAGAAAATGTAAGATTAAAATGACCATGATTAAAGATTTTAAGAGATAGCAACATGACCACCAAGCAGCACGTACCAATATATACACAGCAATCCTATTTATAATAACCAGAAGCTACAAAGAATCAATTCTACAAAAGAATGGATAAAAAAATTGTGGTCTACTCATACAGTGCAATACTACGTAACAATAAAAAGGAGTAAACTATTGTTAAACACAACAACATGAACAGGGTGTTGGGCAAAAAATAAATAAATAAATAAAGACCTAAAGAGTGCATAATATATACTCAGCTGAACTGCATTCAAAATGACAAAATTAGCAGTTTATCTATTACTTCTATGTATTTAATCAGAAAAGGAAAATCCCTTGGAGAATCCTTAGGGTAAAAATCCTAACAATAAACTAGTGAATAAGTTTTTACAACTCAAAAGAAATGTCTGTGTATTTGAATGACTCATTAAATTGAGAGAAATTGCTTAATTGATATACTGCTTCATATCATCAGCCACAGCATAATTCAGACCCAAATGACAATTTACCACCACAGAAAACCCTTGTGAAGAAAATATAAATTCACTTGACTAGAATGAGATAGTATAAAATCTGACACCAAGTGTATCACACATAGCAATTATTCAAAAATCTCCCTAATGTTGGATTACTGATCAGAATAAATATTTTCCTTATATTTTGGACAACTGTATATAAAATTTGTATCCCCATGAGACCTTAAAGATAACACCAGAGTTGCATGCTGAGATCTGGTGATTCAAAATATCCTTTTTGGGGCTGCGTCTCACAGGACCAGAAATCCTGCCTCTGTAGACAACACTGAGGGTGATTTGGACTGACAACCAATCTCTGTAGAAGGCATTTATCACACCTATCAAAATATTAACTGCATACCCACTTTGGCCTAGTAGTCCTATTCCTGGGAAGTTATCTTTCAGCCACTCTACTGGTACACATGCAATCTGATAAATATGCATATATAAAGTTATTCACAGAAGTACTATTTATAAAAGAAAAAGATTGAATACAACCTAAATCATCAGGAGGAGACTGGTTTTTAAAAGTTTATGATATATTCATAAAATACAAAGCAACAACTTAAAAGATCACTTGTGAATGTATGTACTAATAGAAAATGATCTTGAAAACCAACTGTAAATTTAGGAAGGTGTAACTTCCCACTTTTAGGAAGATGGAGTAGATATAATTTTCCCCATTCGTCCTGCTAAGCACAATTAAAAATTCTGGACATAATTTATTAAAAAAAATTAGAAAATGTTGAAAGCTGGAGAGGAGTATGAGACCACCTAGGGACCTCAGATTCAAGCAACCACATGATGGGGTCAGCAACCTAGAAACATCCATGGGCAGAGACAAAAGGAAGCCTCAAAAAGTCAGCTATGTATTAAAAGACATCAATTCTCCCCAAAATTAGACTCAATGCAATCCCCACCGAATATCAAGATTTTACATAGATGTACACAATTAAATTCTAAAATATATACGAAAAAGCAAAAGATCTAGAACAGCTAAAATATTTTTGTAAATGCTTTTGCTCACAAGACTTACTATTTATCTATATTATTGAGACTGTGTGGTACTGACAGTAGGCTAAAACACACAGACCAATGGAATAGAACTGAGAACCAAGAAACAGGTCCTTGTAAATATGCTTAAATGATTTTGGGTAAAGTAACAAAAGCAAGCCAATGGAAGAAAGCCTTTACAACAAATGGTGCTGGAACAATAAAATATCCATAAGATTAAAGTCAAAAAAACTTCTAAGGCTCATATCTTACAAAAATCAATTAAAAATGGGTCATAGAGTTAAATGAAAGATGTGAAACTCTGATTAAACTAAAAAAAGAAAAAGAAAAGAAAGAGAATACAAAAAAATTCCATATATTGCTGGTGGGCGACAAATTAGTGTGGTCACTTTGAAAACAATCTGGCAGCTCCACAAATGACTAAACATAGAAATTACCATGACTGAGTAATTCCACTCCTAGTCATATACCCAAAAGAACTGAAAACACATGCTGCAGAAAACCTTCACATAAATGTTCACAGCAACATCTTTTATCACTGTCAAGAACTAGAATCAGGTCTGGGGATCTAGCTCAGTGGTCTAAGCGCCTGCTGGGCAAGCACAAGGTCGGGAGTTCAATCCCCGGTGCCGCAAAAAAAAAAGAACTAGAATCAATCTAAATGTTCATCAACTGATGAACAGCTAAACAAAATTCACTGGAATGTTATTCCTCTATGAAAAGGACTTGAATATTGATTCATGATATAGTAGGAATAAGCCTTGAAAAAGATGTGCTTAAGTTAAACAAACCAATCACAAAAGTCATTTAGGTGAAACGTCCCAAACAGGTAATTTCATAGAGACAGATTAGTAGTTGCCAGGATGGCTGCAGAAAGAAGGCAGAGGAAAGTGGATACAGGATTTCTACTCAGAATGACCAAAAAAATCTAAAATGAGATAGTAGTGACAGACACAAAACCTTGTAAATATACTTAACATTATTGAAGTATGTTGTAATAGGCTGAAGTTCTAAACTAAAGTTCTAGTTCTTCACTACTAATGGTATATAAATTATACTTCAACTTTTTAAAACTGAGGAGAAAATCTTCCAAATCTAGAATTGGGCAAAAGTTGCTGGGCTTGACACTAGAAGCATGAATCTGTAAAAGGAAAATTTTATAAATTTTATAAACTTGCAAAATCAAAGTTTTTTGCCCCATGAAAAAAATCTGTTAAGAGGCTAACAAAGAAAGCTGCAGACCGGGAGAAAATATGTGTAAATCATGTATCTAACAAAGGACTACTACTGTATCTACAACATATAAATTATCAAAACCCAGCAATAAGCTGGACATGGTGGTGTGCACCTGTAATCCCAGCACTTGGAGGCTGAGGCAGGAGGATCACCATGAGTTCAAGGCCAGCCTGAGCTACATAAGCAAGTTAAAAGCCAGCCTGAACTATATAGGGAGACCCTGTCTCAAAAAAACAAAACAAACAAAAAACTCAACAATAAAAACACAAACAATCTAAATTAGAACCTTAGGTAAAAGAGACAATTTACTAAAAAGGCGTATTACACATGACATTAAGCACATAAAAATGCTCAACATCGTGAGCTGTCAGGGAAACTCAGAACCACATTGAGTTATCACACCATATCTTTCAAAACAGCTAAAATTAATAATGATAACACCAAATGCTGGTGATGTGGAAATATGGGCTTATTCATATTACCAATGATCACGTAAAACAGTACAGTCACTCTGGAAAAGTGTAACAGTTGCTTTAAAAACTAACCATGTGAATATTATATGAGCTGCATATCTGAACATTTATGCCAGAGAAATGAAGATCTGCGTTCACTCAAAAAAACCTGTACACGAATGTTTATCAAAGTGTTTTTATGAGGGCTAAAAACTAGAAAAAAGTAGGTGTATTTCAATGGATAAATCATTAAACAAACAGTGGAACATTTATAACATGGAGGATTATCTGCAACAAAAAGGAAGAAACCACTGATGCACAAAACAAAAACGAATCTCCAGAGAAATATGCTGAGTGGAATAAGTCAATCCCGAAAAGCTACATTCTATATAACACTCTTGAAACGACAAACTTAGAGAAATAGAAAACACATTAGTAGTTGTCAAAGTTAAGGAGACAGTGGAAGCACAAGTAGTGAAGTTGTGTGGTAATAAAAGGGCAATGTAAAGGATCCTTGTGTTGACTGGGGTATTGTGTATCTAGACCACACTGCATCAACATCAACCGTGATGCTGCACTGTAGTTTAACAAGATGTTACCACTGGGACAAACTAGCTAATGGACAAACAACCTTTCGATGCAGGTGAATCTATAATAATTTTAAGTGTTTGTAAATCATATATCTGAAAAAATCCTTTTATTTAGAATTTATCAATAATTTTCAAAACTCAGCAATAAAAAAAAAGATTTGCACCAAGGATGATACACAGATGAAAAAAAAGTACATGCAAACATGTCTGACATCACTGGTCACTAATGAAATGCAAACTCAAAAAAATCACTGACAACAGTAGCAGCCATTTCACACCTAGAAAGTGTAGTGAAAAGTAATGAAAAGCATTTGACCATATAAAGATCTTTACATGAATTTTTATATCCACATGACTTATAATGGCCAAAAACTAGAAACCACCCAAATGTCCATCAACAAGTGAATGACTAAACAAACTGGAGTACTTGTCAGTAATAAAGACATCAAGAGCGATGAATCAGAAAATAAGTAGGCTGAGTGAAATAATCCAAACTCCCCTCCTCCAAAAGAAAAGTACATTCAAGTTATTCCACCTATACAAAATTCTGGAAAATGTAAATAAACGTATAATGAGAGCAAGATGATCACTTGTTGCCTGAGTTGGGGTGGAGATAGCAAAGGCAGAGGGAGCGACCCCAAAGGACGTATTTCGGGGAAAAGGATATGGTCACTATCTTGATGGTATCATAGGTGCGCATGTATGTCAAAACTTAGCAAACTGCACATTTTAAATCTGCATAGCTCATTGTCTGCCAACTGTATCTTGAGAAAGCTATTCATTGTTTTTAAGAAGGTGGCTCTTAAAGGATAAAGAGAAGCAAATTTGAATAGAAAAGAAAAAACTGCTCAAGGATACAAAAGGAAATAAGGAAGTGGGGACCAATGTCAGCAGAAAAAGTTCTCACTAGGTACCTTTTAAAAGTTCTGCACAACTGAATGTACAGCATAGTCTAAAATAAAAAAGTAAACAGCATGACATTCTAGCCCCCAAAACTAGAAAAGAAGACACAGATTGAGCTGGAAAAGCAGAAGCATGTCATTTAGGGGCGTCACTAGTTGATACACTTCATCACAGCAACTTCAAAAGCCAGAACACAATGTCCCGTCATGTGTGTCAGCATTTCAAACAGCAACAAAGAGCGGGAAACTTTTGTAGCAAGTCTAAGATTCCTGCATCCTTCAGTCTAAAGTATCTGGAAGCCAACAGGAACAAGCAGTTGACTGGGAAGAATTCCTTCCTAATCTCACCAGCTGTTCAACTGTTCCAAAAAGAATCTTTCTTAAATGCTGGAAATATTAATTTTGTCCCACAAATGAAGGTAATTGGGCAAGAAAAAGAAACTAAGCAACTAAAGGAGACACTGTGACTCCTTTTTTCCCTCAAGAAAAGAATGTTAATGACGACATGAAATAGAGATGAAGATTCATTCAAATAAACTAATTTTTGTTTAAACAACTTTAGTTTTTAAAGTCTGTTTGCAAGCTTTATTTTGTGGGCAAATAAGTATAATTTATGTATTACATTATAAAAGCGGGTATCATTCTTAATTAGCTCCTATTCAGGGTTTATGAATGCCAAACTTTAAAAGAAAGAAACAAAAAGCATTTTTTCTTTTCTCGTCCCTGTTCTCAGCCAGCAAAGATGTCGATGACAGCTACTGATCTAGAAGACCACAGTGCCTGACAAATGACTGCCCAGAGTCATGTCACAAATTTTTATTCTTTTAATTCTTACCAATATTTAAATAAAATATAATTATAAATGTCTTTAAAATAAACACTGTTAAAGAAAAACTCTTGGTCAGTTTATATTAATTTCTATCACAGGAAAAATAGAAATGGTAGTTCTGTTCTGTTCTGTTCTGTTCTGTTCTTTTTTCTTTTCTTTTCTTTTTCTTCTTAAGTGCTACTGCAGAACCCAACATAATTTACATTTCAAACCAAATTGAGAGGTGATACTCAGAAAGAAATACAGTTGTATAGTGAGGGGAAAAAGCACTTCAAATCTTTATTCTACAACAAACCAAGAAAAACACAATCAATTATACATAAGTCAACTTTATACTTCAGGTATTTCTTTCTTTCTTCAATGACAAGACTAACCATGATATCTCCAGTCTCCTAAGTTGCTCAATATAACAATGAAATAAATTATACGCAGTTTTAAAATGCAAAATTCAAATAAATACAATTAAAGTAGGTAAGACAGATAGTTAAACTAAAATGGGTAAGATTTTGAGCTTTCAAAAACATCCTTTGAACATTCTCCCCCCAAACCATCAAAAAAAAATAATTAAATAGGAAACCCACAAAGTTTTTTGATTTGGTAAGAGAAGTTACATTTAATTTTGTGATTCTGGCAAAACATCATTAGCCAAAACTGGTTATCCCTTCAAGAATACATAAAAAATGAAAGACAAAATTTTTACAAGGAAATCCCTTCCCCATTTAGCAAGTTAACATTACAAAACTAGTACAATTATCACAACATGTTTGAAACAGTGTTCTCAACTTAGCTCCACCGACATTTTGTACCAGACAATTTGTTGTTGTGCCCTGAAGTGGAGTTGCCCCGTCAGAGGTTTCGAAACATCTCTGGTCTCTACCCAGTAGATACCAATAGTACCACCTCAGTGCGACAAACAAAACACTGCCAATAGTACCCGGGGGAGCAAAATCACTCCAGGTTAAGAACTGTAGGCTCCAATCTGAAAGAGTCTTCTTATGAAGGTTTTGCACTAATTCCAGTGGAAGGAAGGAAAGGAGGAAAGGAAGGAGGGAGAGAAGAAAAGAGGCAGACAAAGGAGGAGAGCAGAGGGGAGGGGAGAAACAAAAAACCTTAACAAGTCAAAGGTAGGGGTTGGGGACCCGCAGCAGTACAGCACTTGCCTAGAATGCCTGAGGTCCTAAATTCAATCCCCAGAACCATAAAAAAAGACTTAACTGTTGCCAGGCGCACGCCTGTAATCCCAGCACTGGGGAGGCTGAGGCAGGAGGATCCTCTGGAGTTCAAGACCAGCCTGAGCTACAAAGGGAGCTCAAGTCCAGCCTAAACTGCTTAGTGAGACCCTGTCTCAAAAAAGGCAAAAAAAAAAAAAAAAAAAAAAAAAAAAAAAAAAAGAAAGAAAAGAAAACTGTTATATGATAAAAGTAACATATTTCAAATAATAAAACATGGTAAAATTAAAATCTAATCATAAATGTAACCATTCTTTCCCAGGGAAATATTTTCATGAAAAACTACGTCTATATCCAAAAATGTATACAATTTAAAAACAGAACTGCTATGGTACAGTGAGTTCCTACCAGACCATTTCTCCTATAGATGATGGATATAAACTTTGAAAAAATAAAAAAATTTTTACAAAAAAACCTGTATGTAGGCAATACTGAATGAAAAAAGAGCAGAAGATTATGAAGGGACTAAAAGAAATAGCAGCACAAGGATATAGTCCAGAATTGTTCCACGTACAAAAAGAAAAAAAGAAACTGTAGCCTATTCACAAAAAGAAGAAAAAAAAAAAACCACGACAACTATGAATCCATAGATGACAAAGATTTTGGAATTAGCAGATAAAGATATTTAAAACAGCAATCACAACTACGGTATATTCTCAGAGGTAAAGGAAAACATGCTTAAAGAAGAAACCCCTTATCAAAGAAATAAAAAGTATTTAAAACAAACAAAAGGTCCACACAGAAAGTGTTAAAAAAAAACAGCTTTGAAAAACATCAAAATATAGTATGTGAAAAAATAATCCATTGGCTGACGCTATGGGGTTTGAGTATGGTCTCTGTGAGCCCCTCGAAAGCTCAGACGCTGCAAGTTTGGTCCCCAGTATGGCAGCACAAGATGGTGGCACTTTCAGGAGGCAGAGCCCAGTGGAAAGCAGTTAGGTCACTGGCAGCACCAGCTGGGAAAGTACTGGTGCTGGCCTTAGGGAGAGAGCTCCCACCAGAGCAGGTGCTATCACAGAGCAAGAGCAGCCCCTCCCCAAGCTCTGGCTTCTGGTCTCAAAGACAATCTCCGCCTCCGACATGCTCTCCAGCAGGAGGCCCTCGAAGGAAGCCAAACCAACAGGACACCCAATCTTGGATTCGGAGTTTGTAAATGTGTATGCTAAATAAACCACTTTTCTTTATAAATTACCCAGACCTTAAACCAATGTCACAGCACAACGAGGATCAAAGAAAGAAAAATCAGCAAGGCTGAAGACAGAACAAAAGTAATCATCTGAAGAACGGAGAGAAAAAATTGAAAAAAGTTAACAAAACCTCAAGGGCTTGAGGGACATTAAAAATTCTAATGGATAGCTAATTGAAATCACAAAACCAAGTGGGACGCACAAAGCATTTGGCTAAATAAGTGCTAAAATTTCAAATTCAAAAAGTTTAGCAAAACTCCAAGCAAGATGCATATGAAGAAAAACATACTAGATGTATCATAAAGCTCTCTAAAAAGAATATAAAGAGAAAACCTCCAGCTCACCCAGACAGAAACAAGAAGTTACCATGATGGCCATTTAAGGCGAACAAGGAAAGAAGGCAGTAACAACAAAAATAGTTCCTTTAAAGGTGATAAAAATATTCTAGAATTGAACATATGACTTCTCATATCTCGAAATATACTAAAATATTTGGAAATGTATACTTTAAATAACCAAAAAAATATGTGAAATAGTTCTCAATAAAGCCATCTTTTAGAAGAATCAATTATATTTTTATACATCAGTAAAATGCTATTAGAAAACATGCTTTACTTCATAACAAATTAAAATGTATACAGCACTTGTAAGGCTGAGGCAGGAGGATTGCCATGAAATGGAGGCCAGCCTGGGCTACATAAGCAAGTTCAAGGACAGCCTGCACTACATAGCGAGACTCTGCCTCAAAAAAAAAAAGAAAGAAAAACAAATGCACACAAGCTCTTCATGGAAAAAATTATAAAATTTTAGTAAAATGAGATTAAATATATGAGAATATATGCAATGTTCATATGTAAGACGTTTTAATATAATCAAAATATCAGTTCACTTCAATTTTATTATAGATTAACTGCAATTCCAATCAAAATTTGAACAGAACTCTCTTATAATATTTGAGAAACTGATAGATAAACTTACAGTGAAGAGCCAAGGGCCAAGAACAGTGAAGATACTCATTAAGGGGAAAAAAAATAACAGGAAGGGATACGTACTCTTAACAGTTGCCACAACTTCTAAAGCTATGATAAAGAAGGGCAATAGAAGGGCTGGGGATCTAGCTCAGCGGTCTAAGTGCCTGCCTGGCAAGCGCAAGGTTGAGTTCAATCTCCGGTGCCACAAAAAAAAAAAAAAAAAAGAAGGGCAATAGAGGCCAACAGGCCTTAATGTAGGAAAAGAAGAGAGATTCACACATAGGAGTAAGTGGGAAATTGACTTACACACAGCAAGCATGGCAATCAAACTGTGCAACTGTGCATCCAACACAAAGTCAAAGGTAGATGGATAACAGACTTAAATATGAAAAGCAAATCTTTCAAAGTTTTAGAAGACAATATAGAGGGCTGGGATGTAGCTCAGTGGTAGAGCACATTCCTAGATTTGCAGAGCCCTGAATTTGACACCAAGCATGGCAAAAGAAAAAAAAAAAAGATAATGTAGAACAGGAAAATTCAGAATGGGACTAGTGCTACTAGCATTAAAACACAAAGATTCACTAAGCACAATGTGTTACTGATGCCTGGGGAGACAGAATACAAATTCCAGAGGTACACTAAAGTATACATGGGAAATCAGTACAACAAAAGTGACATCTGAAACCAGTAGAGAAAAGATGGACTTTCTAATAAGTGATGTTGGAACAGCTAAGTACTCATTTAGGGGACAGAAAAAGAAAAGAAATCCAATCCATATTTCATATTATACACTACCTAAAATAAAAATGGATCACAGATGTGTATGTAAAAAATAAAACCACAAGAGCACTAGAAGAAAACACAGGGAAATTCCTTATACCCTTAGAGTGACTCAAAATCCAGAATCTAAAACACAACTGACAAGTTTAATTGTGTAAAAATTAAAAACCCTGCGTGGCAAAAAAAAAAAAAAAAAAAAAAACAAAAAAAAAAAAAAAAAAAAAAAAAAAAAACACCAAAAGCACAATCAAAAGAAACTGTGCTAGATGAAATATGCCAGGTACAGAGGACCAATATTGTTATGACTCCAATGAGATACCTAGAATAGGCAAATTCATAAACACAGAAAGTAAATTTCAGAAGTTACCAGAAGTTAGAGAGAGGAAGGAATGAGAATTACTTCTTAATAGGTACAAAGTTCCTGCATGAGAAGATTAAAAAGATCTGGCAATAGATAGCACTGATCGTTGCTCAACATAGTAAATGCACTTGAAACTACCGAACTGTACACTTATAAATGGTTACAATGTAAACCTTGTTACATAATAAAAACAAATGAGTTTCCAGATAAATAATTTTAAAAAGACAAATGGCAAATAGAGTGGAGAAATAGAACATTTACACCTCATATCACAAGAGTTTACCATACTGAGGTATAAAGAAGAAACCAAAATAAATAAATAATTTTTTTTAAAAAAGAAGAAACTAATGATTAAAAAAACACCAACACCCAATTTAAATATTGACAACAGAGATGAACAGTTAACACCAAGAGAATTACAAATTGTGCTTAATCATATGAAAAGATGTTCAACTATGCAACTTAAAAGTATACTGGAATATACTTCTCACCTATCAGATTGGGAAAAAATTTAATAATATACTCTCATAGTAAGCCTATAGGAAAAGTTATCCTTGTATTCGGCTGGTATAAATAATTGCTATAAATATGACTGAAAGCAATCAACAATATCACTACAGATCCACGCACCCTCTTATCATAAACAAGCCCACTTCCAGGAAGTTACATGTTAGGACAAGTGAGAAATACATACATATGTATAAGGTCATAGTAGCACTGGTGTAGCGTAGTATAAAGTTTGAAACAACACAAATATTCATTGAAAGGAAGTTGATTCAATAAATTACAGAATTGTTTTCCGCACAATGGAAAAGTACCCTCTGTAAAGCGTAAGATGCTAGGCATGGTGGCACACACCCGTAATCCCTGCACTTGGGAAGCTGAGGCAGGAGGATCACCATGAGTTCAATCCGAGCCTGAGTGCTATAATGAGTTTGAGGCCAGCCTGAACTAACACAGTGAGATCCTGTATCAAATCCCACTGCCACCCCTCCCAAAAAAAGAACCATCTCTATTCAAATATACAAAGAGCTCCGAGACATAAGATTATGAGAAAAAAGCAAGAAGCAGAATAGTGTACCTGTACACTTTTTATATTAAAGTAGAAGAAGAAATAAGAATGTGTATTTATATAAAGAAACTCTGGAAAGATACACAAAAGAAACTAATAAAAAGTCACAGAGGATGAATCAGGGGGGCAACTGGGTTGGAAGGGACAAAAAAAATGGAAACAAGACTTTTGAAAATTTGAGTCATACGAACGTATTTCCCATTGAGACTGCTTTAATAACTTGATAGGGATTTCTAACCCTAGGATACATCCACCAGTCAAAACTCAAATGATAGAGTGCACATTACATATACGACTTTTATCTAAAAAAACCCTTAAATACTTATTTCTAGTTAATTATATGCATGTTGAACTATTTAGGAGGAAGTGTTCTGATGTCTGTAATTTGTTCTGAAATGTATAAAAACAAGATAGATTAACACATGGATAGAGAGATGAATAGATACACACTTAAGTGTTAATTGTGAGAGCATAGGGTGATCATTATAAAATTCCTTCAACTTTTCTGTCTGAAATTTTCTAATAAAACATCTTATGAAAATTTTAAAAATAGAGAAATCATAAGTCAATATGTATCAGAAAAATAAGCAGAACATACAAATGGGTATGGTATTTAATAGAAGACATAAATGTTCCATAAACATATAAAAAGCAGTTCAACCCTACTTGTAACCAGGGAACTACAAGTTCAAATCATCTTGAGATGCCATTTCTCAGTTAGTAGACTGGCAAAATTTTAATCAGTACCAAGTACTAAAGAAGATATGGAAATAACCCAAAACACAAATATGAGGAAGGGTCACTAAATTGTGAGGTAGTCACAAAATGAAGTCTACTATGAAGCAATGAACTATCGATCCTCTTATCCACAGAAAAGAATCTCAAAATTAAAGTAATTAAAGAACAATCATTCAAAGAGATATCCAGAATATTAAACATTCATCCAAAAGCTGGCAAGTTGACATGAGGGAAACTAAAGAAAGACTTTCAAAGCTTGAAGACAGGGTTGCAGCCTATGATCATGAAAGGAAAGATCTCTTAAAAATAACAAGGTCTCAGGAAGTAACAATTCAACAGCTAGTGGACAACTCAAAGATGCATAATTTAAGAATTAAAAATGTGAGTGAAGAAGCAGGTGTCAAGACAAATGACATCAGGACCTTATTTACAGATATAATTCATGAAAACTTCCCAAGCATAAGAAAATAATATGACATTCAAATAAGTAAGGCATATAGAACTCCAGCTAGCTATAACCAAAACAAATCTACACCCAGACATATAATAATCAAGATCTCAGAAATTCAACTCAAGAACAGAATATTAAAAGCTGTTAGAGAAAAGAAACAGATCACCTATAAAGGAAAACCCATCAGAATCACAGCAGACTTCTCAACACAAACCATCAAGTCAAGAAGAGGCTGGAG
>RJWT010027427.1:0-15513 GCA_004365215.1 Cuniculus paca | reverse complement strand
AGAGAGAAAGAGAGAAAGAGAGAGAGGCTCAACTTTGAGAGGATTCAAATTGTGATATAAAAAATGTACCTGGCCAGATTGGAACGCTTTACTTACTCTCATCTCCCTTTTTCCTGTCTTCTTCCCATTCTCACGGAGTTCCTGCCCCACTGATAACTCTGTATGGGCCAGACGAGAGAGATGCTGCCATGAGCAGAGAGCTTGCAGTCTGTCTGCTTTTGGCCTAGTCAAGGCCCTGGGTGTTAAAGTCTAGGATCTGAGGGTTTGGCAAGAAGATTCACATAAATGAGGAGTCTCCACTGCCAAGTGCTGTGAGGGTTAGAGCAATTACTCAACCTAATTCCACAGTGTAAAGCATCAACTTGTTCAATAAATATTTATTGAGTAGCTATTGATTAAGTCGTATATTGTAGGGTTATGAAGAAACAAAAGATGAATCCAAAAGCCAATAAAATGCACCAGAAAAAGGTTTGACACCAAATTCTGACTTACTATCTCTGTAATTTGGGACAAGTGACTGAATTTATCTTTATAAATTCTTCATCTATAAAAAGCATTCAATATTACTATAACCCTTCCTCTACCATGTTCCAAAATCTCACCTCCAATCTGCAACCCATCAATGATTCTCAAACTTTGAGGTACATTCCAATAGCCTGGCAGCTCCATTCTTAGGCTCATAATATTTAACACGGCATATTGTGGGTGGGATCCAGGGACCTGTATTTTAAGCAAGTCCTGATATATTTCTGAAACACATTATCAGTAGGAGGTAGTTTGATAACCTCTAATACTTTTCCTGCTTTTAGGTTTCATCCACATTTTAAACTCTTTCTCTGAGTGTCCATGGCATTTCACTTAAAATACTCAGTACTCAGTACAGACTTAACTGATGTTCCAATACAGAAGAGTTAAGACTTCAGAACTATCCATTAACTCATTCATCGAACAACTATTTCTTAAACATGGACTATGTGCAGTCAGTGAATAAGACAAAATTATTGTGGCATTTACATTCCAGTAGATTGAAGTAAATTTTTCTGAAAACCCACTAAAATAGTAAGTAAATAATGTAGAATGTTATCAAGTAATAAGAAGTGTGGAGGAAACAAATCAACAAGCAAAGAAACACAAAAAACAGAGGAAACTAAGAGGGTGAGAAATATTAGGGTGGAAGCAGTTTGTTGAATTGAGTTTAAATATTACATATACCATCTGTTATAGCTAGGGTTTGCAAGGGAAAAGATTTAATACAGGACACATTTTATAGGATTATTTTATAGTATTCATCCAAAAAGTCAAATTTAGAAGAGTGTGAGGGATCTGTTCACACACAAGAGACCTAAAGAATCCAGGTAAGGGCCTGGATCCCATGCCAATGTTTTGCACAAAGCCAGCTGAAGACCTAGAGCCCATGGCCATGTCCTATATGAGTCCAGAAGAAGGTCTAGAGTCCTCAACAGTGTCTCATGCAAGTCTCTACCAAGGATCTGCACTGGGAAGGCCCAAAGGCCAGTGGTGGAAGCTAGAAAGTCTGCACCAGTAAGGTGAAGGATCTGTGCCACCAGACTGAGGGATCTGCTTTGGAGCCAGGAAGCAATCAATGCTCAGGGTAAGGACCAGAGATCCCCCAAAGAGAACCACAGCCATCCTCAGCAACAATGAACACCTGAGCTCCTCCGATGATGAGAATAGCTGAGTTCATATCAGGAAAACCAGCGTGACAAACTTCTCTAGGAGAATCAACAAAACCCTATCTTTCCCTCCAGTTGTCCTTTTATGCTGTTGACAACAACCACATCCAAAACCACGCTGATTCAGTTCAGCTGGGTGTTACAAGTTTTACATTAGTTAATCTACCACACCATCTGAATTTTAAATGGGCCTTGATGAAGTCTTTTAACCACTACCAGTCTCAGTTTCTCATCTGTAAATTGGGAATAAGACATGCTAACCTGCAGAGGTGTGAGGTTAAGAGAAAAGACAGCCTGTGGCTTTAAAATGCAACCTAGAAACTCTCTTTTCTCTGTGAGCCTATAAATCGCTCCAGGGCACGCTTATCTTTATATCTCCATCCCTTAACAGTGCCTGGCCTGTGGTGAGCACTGAGTAGATGTCAGTGGCAGAGGAAACCAGAAACGCATGGAAAGGTGAATCCCTGACATTCAAGGCACAGGCTTTTATGCATGGGATTCACTCTGAAAGAAGGTTAGATCTTGGTAGAGTCAAATCACCATACTGTGATTTCGAGTTATGGTCACAGTCAGACAATGTGTATTGATGTAAAGGGGACATGCTCACCATATCATGAGGCTATAAGGAGGTTTGCAGAATGACATCAGCCTCCCCACCTCCAGCCACACGTTTTTCCTCACAGAATGATGAGCAAACATCAAGGTTCACACAGTAAGTGGGCAGGTTCTCCTCTTGGCTCTTCTAAACCAAGATAGTACTTGGGATGATGAGCATGGCTTAAAAGTCCCTCATATTTTTTGAACTACATTGTCTTTTGGATCCCAAGGAAGCCATCAAATACAGGTTATATCAGCCATATACATGTGCCAGTTTTTTTTTGGGGGGGGAAGTACTTCTATATAAGCATACATATTAATTGAAAATACATCTCACATTCAGAGTGAGGAAAATGTTCAGCCTAAAACTGAGAGACTTGAATAACATAAACTATGCGTTCTGATCTATGGGTTCCCTGGCCTACAGGAAGCAGTGACATTGTCCCTGTCCTCTCTCTTTCATTAAGCTGTTGCTGTCCCCAACCTGCCCTTGTTGACAAAGAACCTAACGTCTCTTGTCTGAAGAAGGCACTTGAGGATGCTTAAGTGAGTAGAAAGCAACTGAATGTTTTAAAAATGCCTCAGGAATAGTTATAATGATGATGTCTAATAATCATTGAACTCTTATGAACCAGGCCCTGTTCTGAGGACTGTGAGGACAAAACAATCCTGTCAGATGAATAGTCTGTGTATCTATTTTAGTGATGAAGAGGTTGAAATTTGGCAAAATTAAAATAAACTATATACATATGTGGTGTGATCAAAATGTACAATGAATGCTTACATTTTAAAAAATTTATTACACTAAAAGGCACATTATCATCAATTCTCTCTGAAACACTTCCCCTTGCTTCGAACATACTTATTCTCACATTCTTGCCGCTTTCTGAAACATTTCTGCATCTTTTCTTTTGTGTCCTTACAAGGAGTGGTCAAATATATGGCGAATGCTACTGCCAAACACTGTCCAATGAAAAGATAGATTTTTAAAAACATAGCAGTGTGTTCTCATAAACCTTATTCATGGAGTCTGTCACAGTGTGACCTTGGGCTCTTCTCCTAAATCAAAATGACCACAAAAGGTAAACATCCAGGACATTGCGGCAGCCATGACTGTGCAACTAAAGACACTCACAAAAGAAGACTTTCAGAACTTCTTAAGAAAGTGGCAAGAATAACGAGACAAGTGTGTTCTAAAGGGAAGATTGAGGGAGATTAATGGCAATGTGTCTTCTAATGTGAATTTTAAAAAATTTAAACATTCAGTGGAGCATTGAATCACACTTCATATAAATCAAGAGTGAAGATAGGACTATGCTGTCTAGGGGACTCCACAGTCCAGAGCTTATGCACTAAACAGTTCTGAAACTCTATAAACTCTCCCTTTATTTAAACAGGGGTTTGAGCTGAAGCTAATGGGGATGACACGCAATACGATGTGAAACATTCTCCACACTGGATTTCTCCACTGACACTTGAAAGAAGAAACAGGCAAACCTCTCCTAGATCTCCAAATTTGCTTATTTTAGGAGGCAGAACAAATCTTAGGATCGTCTCATTCAAGGCCACCAAGCCAGCATCTGCTCCCCAGGTGTGGCCCTTGGGATGTGGACAGTGGTCCTAATAAGCTAAGCCAGGCCCGGCATCAAGGACCATTCGATTTCTGCATCCTTTGATGGAGGCTCACCCACTGATAAGACAAGCTGGAGGGAAGCAGAAAATTCAGTCGGGAAAAGATCAAGGCCTGCATTAAGGAGGAAAGCAATGTCAGTCACTCTGATAGGGAAATAGATTTTCGTGTTTCATTGCACAAGCATGCGCAAACACGCTTAAAGCCTGCCCCATTTCAAAGCAGCCTTCAATGCCCTGGTGCTTGCTTGGAGGGAGAGAGATCTGAAGCCTCTCCAAAGGCTGCAAGTATGGAGCAATTTACACAGGACACAGGCAGCGGCCCTCTCCCGCTCCCTTTCTCCAACTCTCATCCTGCTTCCCTCCCATCTGTGTTTATTCATGGTGTTGAGGTGTGTGTCTGTGTGTGTGTGTGTGTGTGAGAGAGAGAGAGAGAGAGAGAGAGAGTGAGAGAGAGAGACGGAGAGAGACAGAGAGAGACAGAGAGAGAGCATGTATGCACATTTAAATCCAAACATAAAAAGAAGGGAATAGAAAGAAGAAAAAAAGAAAAAAAAAGTGACAGCTTTGGACCAAAGCAGCGACTATTCGTAATGAAGGAAGAGTCATCATGAAGGAGCTGGGGCACTTTAAGAAAAGCAAATCTCCCAGAGGGAGACAGCTCCATGGAGGCTGTCGAGGATGGCAGTTTAAAAGGCCCTTCATTTCAGAGCCAGGGAGAGGCAGAGCAAGGATTTGATATACAGCACAAGCTTTATTTTTTCTTTCTCACCACCGCCCCTTTCTTTTTTCTTTTCCCTCTCAATCCCATCTTGGCTGAGCCATGGCAAAACTAAATTAGAAAAACCTGCAGAGCATTGAGAGCCCAAATGAAGCACACAACCAATTTATCACCACGGAGCCTGGTTATCTAATAAGGCCCGTATGTAATAAATGTGCTAAGTGTCCACCTTTCACTTGGGCACACACAGCAGCAGCCAATGGCGGGAGCCCGCAAAGCCCCTGACAAGAAGATGATGTCAGCCTGGGCCCGAAATGCTCAGCATCTGGCTTACATCACTGGCTCTGAAGGGTGTGGAGCCAAGGTGGATGACACTCAGGTCTCTGCAGCCGAGGCAAGCCGTTTCTGAACATCTTGCATCGGAGCAGATGCCTGTTTACAGCAGAATTTTTAGGCTGAGCAATCTTCATAAAAGCTAAGGAACCTGGGAGGAAAACAGGTTTCTTTCTGGTCTTTCTGTTTTAGAAAACAGGTATTTTCCAAGGATCTTTATGGGCACATAATGTTTCCCACCTAGAGGTAGAATTTAGGGCTTTTGGAAATTGTGTAGTAGACTAATTTTGTGCCTAGCCAGTAAAGAAAGACACTCTCTAATAACACCACAGGGGTGTAGATAGCACAAGAGACTTGTTCTACTTATAGACAACTGGTGGACAGTAGTATTGAAAACCAGACAGAGCACAATTTAAGGATTTAAGCCCATCTCTCAGTTTCCAAGCTTCTAGGGTCTTGATGTTCATCAGATAATTTTGGTGGATCTCAACAGGTTTTTCTTCTAGAATTTCAGGTGGAAGGGCATTTAATACAGTAAAGAGCTAATTCCTGTAAAAGAGTGATTCTCAGTGTCAGCGATATAGTAGAGTTACCTGAAGAATTTTAAAAAGTTCTGATGTCTGTGGCTCATTCAAAAAAAACATTGATTTATTTGTAATGTATTGGTTTAATTGTTTAGGGCATATGGTGAGGGGTAGGAAAGTAGATTTAAAAGGCTTTAAAGATGATTTCAATATGCAGGTGAGCTTGAAAACTACTGTGGTAGAGGAAAAATTAGGTCATAAAATCGGAACCAGGAAGTACTGGAAATCCCAAAAGTTTTGAAATGGATTCAAAGGAATGAGGAATTAGGTTGAAAAACACTGCTGTTTTTGAAGATCAAGAATAATAGACCATTGGTAATTTTGTATCATTCAAACTAAGTCCATTTCTTTGACTTAGTCTTGCCCAGTTGCTCTTCCATATTGCTTTTTTCAATCTAATGTAAGATTTATAATCTGTTTGTATCTTGCATGGATTTGATTAGTGTAAAGTAATAAAAAGTCACACACAGACATATATATACTAAATTGTCAGAAAACATGTAGAAACAGAAAAATATTAATAAAATCAGTAATTTGGAATGAGATATTAATAAACTGAACCCTCAGTTTCATTGTTGAGCTTCTATGAATTCCAGTCAAAAGTGAAATTTATTCTCACTGTCTTTAAAGGCAATGCAGATTCATTTTTAGTGATGGTACCAAATTCTAGATGGCGTTTATATAGTATAGATGCTAATAACAAGAGCCTTGAGTACAAAGTAGATAAATGTTGTTTTTGTGGTAGATGCCGGGATGATTTCAAGGCTATTTCATGGAGTCACGGTTCAGTGAAAGAGTTCTGATGCCAAATAACCTTCCAGAATTCAGTCAGAGTCCCTGTGGAAAGCAGTGAGAGGTGTACTGCCCTTGGAAATGGGTGTATCCTCAACTACAAAACCTCAAAACAGCATGTTTTTCTCCCTGCCCATTTGAGATTGAATTGCTGTGAATATTTCATCATGAGTAGTTCTTGGACCTTTTTCTTTTTGGCAGGATGAAAATAGGTTGTTGGTTATTGTCTATGTGCAATTGTTTTTTGCTGTCCTGGTGATCTAGGATGTGTATTTTCAAGACTGATTGGTGTGGTTTGGGGATATTTTAGGTCATGGAAAAACCTCTCCCTTTTGATTTGAGTCAGTTGTAGATAAATCATTCATTCATCAAACATTTTTGAGAACAGATTATGTGCCTGTCACTGTGCTAATCAATGACACATCAATTTTCCCTTCAGAGATATTAGTAGGGATGACTGAAATGTCAACAGATACTTGATGATACTTTCTATTTAGTTTAACAGAAGCATGGACAAGACAGACATCAGGCAAAAGGATAAGTAAACTCCCATTGGGAAAGTCAAAAAGCTCTTCCTAGACTCAATGTTACCAGGGCAAGCTTTGCAAACATAAGACAAAATTTTCAAATGGAGTACTGGCAATATAACTGATTGGCACAGTTCCTGTCTGGCAAGAGCAAGGTCATGAGTTTGATTCTCAGAAAAAAGTAATCAGGAAAAAAAAAAGATTTTCAAATGGACAGAGGGAAAGGCATGGTGCATTGAAGGAGGCACAAGCTTGAGCTGCTGCACGGTAGCTTTGGGGTACAATAGGCAGGTCACTGGAACAGAAGTTTGAGAGCCAGGATGCATGGAAAAGAGAAAACTATATAGATAGCCAGGGGACGTAGATATGCTGGAAAATACAGAAAATATTGTGTTCTAGTACAATTTTGCACATCATCTTTATTCATTCCACAAATATTTGAGTGCCAAATATATGCCAAGCCTGAGGAGGGGGTCCAACTATAGTTCTATGTCTATTTTTATAAGCTTTAAACATTTGCAATGCTGTTGTCATTTCTAAATTTAACTCAGCTCCATCCTGAGTGTTTTAAGCGGGCCCATATGGATAAAGGCAGCTCTCTGCCACCAGAAATCTTCTTCTCCTCCCCGTCCAGTTCCCATGGACCACCAGAGAGATAAAGAAAGGAAAAAGCAGCATTGATTATTTTTCATTCAAGTCCTCAGTCTGACTTTTTTTCTTCTTTCTTGAGGCCCCCAGGGTCTGGGCTAATTTGTATGGTGTGTTGGGTCCGTTCAATCCTTACAAATCTGTGTAGTGTTGAAACTGGTGAAGACCATTGTTTGTCACTCAGATTTAGGCAGGGCGATAAGAGAAAGCAAAGAGGGAAGGAGATGGATGGGCCTAAAGTTGCATTCACAGTGGAGAGAACTGAAAATAGACTGGAAATAATTCCCAGAGTAGCAGCCAACAGGTAATGGCAGGACTTATCCCACTTGGCGATTTCAATCCTCCCAAAGTGGGCTGCAGCTCTGTTGCCACCTCCCAGGCTCTGCCAGAAACCCCATTCCAGGCTGGGAGTGTAGAACTGTTCCCTGCATCCCAGGGGATCTGGTTCCTATTGTCTGCTGCCTGCGCTTCTCTCTTCACAGCACTCTGAGTCGATGGCATTGTAATCATGGTGGTAAGTATTATTAATGATAGCAGCTATGACAATGAGCTGAGCCCAGATCTCTGGCTTTGATGTCAACAGAGAAAAGGGAGGTTTTCATTTATTTCAAATGGAAACAGATGCATATAGGCAGAGCAAAGAATAAGCAGAACACAGGAGATGGTGGTTTTAGTTTGGGGGGCTTTTAGGGCTCCCCCTCTCTACAAGTTTCTATGTTGAGCAGACCTTTCCCTGCATATTGAAAGAGTGGGGAATCCCCTGTCCTCAATCTTCATGCTCCTCTTGCTTTTATAGGAAGATGATTTTGTTTGGAGACAATGGTAAGCGAAGGTGTCACATCTGCCTCAAAGCTGTGCCCTTCCAGATAGCGTTACAGTCTGTCCAAACCACAGTCTTTGTCACAGTCTTTGTTTAGAGGAGGGGGAAAAATCCACTTACCAGAATCTCTGCCTTATGCCTGAAACTTCCAGCAAGGGAATTGTCATTCAGTTCAGCTCAGTCTAATTCAGTGCATAATTACAGAGCATCTGCTGCTAGGGTGAATGAAACACTGTGTTAGATGGACCCTGGAGTCAGGGTGGTGCTAATCTTAAATGCTTTGTGGTGTTTACTTTTGCCCTGTTTGGATCTTGAGAAATGTGGTCTTCATGAAGGATCCAAGACACATTAGACCTGCTCACTGGTTTTAACAAGTTCACTGTCAAGGTGGGGGAGTAGTGACTGAGCAGGGGACATGCGTGCTCTGGGGAATGGGAGTAGGGATAACGGTGCCTCCGCTCCAGGCTCTTTGGGTCCTCCTCCAGTCTCATGTTCTGCCAGTCTCCTGGCTCACTGCACCTTGGCTGATTCTCCCTATTCACCTCCTCTGGCCTCTCTCATCTCTGCTTATGTCTCTCTCAGTGCTTGTGTGTCTTCTATGTCTTGACTTCCCCACTTCTCCCCACCACATGTTCTAAATTGTTTCTTCCTCCTTACCCCTTTTATTCCTTTGACTTGGACTCCATCAAGTCATGAGAGCATGGATGGAGAGATTAGCATCTTAACACAGGGTACCAGCTCCCACTCCACATCTTCTTCCTCCCCACTTTCTCCTTCCTGATTCTTTGTGAAAAGTTAAACCTTCTTGAAAGGGGATCCCAGGTTCTTCCTTTTTTTTTTTTTTTTATGCCAGTCCTAAGCCAATCCTTACTGTAATGGCTTTTGATTCCTTAAACCTGACTTCTGAGTCACTCCTCAAAGTTCCATCTATATTGCATTTCCAGGAGTCCTACTCCCTTGCTCCTGAAGTCAGGCTGCCTGGGTTGACTCCTTCATGATTTTGGGCAAATTAATCTTTGTGTCTTTATTTCTTCTTCTTTAAAATAGAGAGAATGATAGTTCATAACCACCACATTACGTTCTTAGAAGGATTCGATGAAATCATAAATGTAAATGCAGAGTAACAATAATGAACATAAATATACAGTATATATTTGGTATTTATTTCCTATAGAGAGGATTATTGCTAGGATATGAGGGATATGAAGTCTTGTAGCTTCAAATTTTAATCCTTTGTGTCTGTGACTAACAGCATAAAACCAGAGGTGGTAAATGCAGTTTTGGGTTCCCATGGTTTTAGCTTTCTTTTTCTGGAAGTTTATGGTATCACCAGAATTATTTGGGAAGGGATTAGATCTCCATCGTCACTTACAGTTTATTACTTCTATATAAATTCTAGCACAATTTAAAAAAATTTAGTAATTATATTTGGTTGGTTTAGGAGAACAGTTTGTACTCATACAAAATAATATCTTGACCTTGAAGAGACAAGTTATTAGGCATTTACCACTAGAAATGGCATGTAGCTTTATCTGCAGAAGCAGTGAGAGATTAAAACATTAAAGTCCATGCAGGCAGAAAGATAGAGGATCCAAACACTGTTTAAAATATTATTTAAACTTAATGTTGTATTTATATATTTAATTCATTTTATTAGCTACCAAGATATTTAACATAAAATAATTAGAGTCTCAAGATTAAAACCAAAATGGCTGCAATTTTAATTAAACCATCTCACAGGGAATTAGGCTGCTTAATAAGAGGCAGCCTGGCGTGGCAGTGAGTATCCTGGGAGTCAGGGGACTGAAGTCGCTGTCACCAACTTACGGGTCCTTGGGAACATCCCCACTTGAACCAATACCATTACTTTTAACCTAATAGGGTCCAGGTTTTTCTTTTCTCTGAAACAAATCCTACATAGGCTCCTAATGTACGAAGGGAGTAAGATTAGTCTCTGAGAGGGTAAGGTCATCCCCTTTCCCCTCTGCCATTCAAGACTGTTGCTGATCCTCCCCCAACTCCCCCACCACTAAAGCCTGGAGAATTCCCCAGAACATGCTATGAAAACTTGCCTAGGGAATATCAATGCTTTTTCCTACCTATAAAATTCTATGATTCTGATTTTAATATGTCCCTATCCTACATTTGAAAATCTACTGCCTTGAATTTTATTCAAGGATATATATATTTTAAAAGTATCCGGAGATGGATTTAGTAAAAAGAGATAATAAGGAATCATTTGCCACTTGAATTGCGCACCTCCTATTTCCCTTTCATCCTCTCTCACCTCATTTCTGTCCATGTCTGTTATGATTTGGATCTTAAAGATCTTCCAAAAGCTCATGTGTTGAAGATTTTGTCCCCAGGTGGCAGTGTTCAGAGGTGGAGCCATTTGTAGACGGTTGGATCGTTAAGGCTCTGTCCTTATGAATGGGTTAACTGGTTTACAGATTCATAGATTAATGAGCTTTTGGGAGGTAGTGGAAACTTTAGGGGGCGGGGCCTCGTTGGAGGAAGTAGGTCACCAGGTGCATGTCTTCGATGGCTATATTTTTGTCTCCTGCCCTTCCTGTTTTTCTTTCTCTGCTTGCTGGTTTCCCTGAGTTGAGCAGCTTTCTTCCATCATGCTCTTCCATGATGGACTGCCTCACAATAGTAATAAAAGCCACCTGGCCAATGGACTATGGAATGGAAGCTCTAAAACCATGGACCAAAACAAGCCACCACTCCTTGAAGTTGAGTTTTTCAGTTTTTTTTTTTTTTTTTTTTTTTTTGTAGTGATGGAAAACTAAGTAACATGATCTCCAAAGCTCTCGCTGGAATTTCTGACTCCAGACTTCACTGAGTAGTAACTCATAATGATGGTTTTGCCTTACAAATCTGACAAAATGCTCCCATCTTCACTGTCTTACTGTGATTTTTACTTTCCATCTCCAGATTTCCCACCCTTGAGCAATTCTTACCCTGATTCCAATAAACAACTGATGAAAGTTACAGGGTTAGGAACTTGGAAACGTCTTCCCTACCTTCTTGAGTGCCAGACCTGGCTAAAACCTGATGGCATGATATGTTGAAGAAGAATCAGTTGTAAATTAAACTGACTGTGGACTACTAAAAGATCATCAGTAAATGTTACTCTGATTTTTCTTCTTTTTCCTTACTCCTTTTTCCTTTGGGCCTAGCCAGAGAAATTATAGCCACAGACAAGCCTCAAGAAGATAGGTGACTTTAATCTTTGGGACTAGCATTAGCCACTAACTAAACTGACGAATCCTGTTTTGAAAGCAAGGCGAAGTGTACCAACTATAGGCATTCATACAAATGATATTTGCCAAATGGTTAAGTAAGCTAAGTCAGTTGTGTTTCTTAGTTACAATTTTCTCTATATTCAGTGTTCATATTTAGTCTTTAAAACCATTTTTAGGTATCAGTTTCTTCCTTCATATAATAAAGAGAACATTCTTAGTATCAAATAACAAAATTGCTATTTCAAAATTGTAGCCTTATTTCAATTGTGTTTAACAATCTGCATATCCGTTCCTTAAGACTGCTCAACTACTGCGCTCAGATGTCCTAATGTGAATTCGGGAGAGGAAAAGATGGAGTATTGGGATGTATCTATGAAAATATTCTCATGAGTGCATTCAAGACTTGAATACCTTGACTGTTGATAGAAAACCATGGCTGAGTTTTCAAATTTCTCTATCTTAGAATGGAGCTGGTTCAAAGTGGGCACCACCTTGTGCAGCCCTAGATCGTGTTACTGGGTGAACACGGCATCTGCTGCTCTGTGAAGTTCTAACCCAAGCCTGGACTGAGACCGGGCAAGCTGGATTGCAGAGCCTCTTTGCAGGCCCATAGGCACGGCTGGTCTGATCAATAATCTGTGTCAGTTTCTGAGGAGAAGGTGAGGTGACAACACACTGAAACCTTATTTTTTTATTTTTATTTTTTTCTGTATCAGGGATCAAACTCATGACCTCACGCTTGCCACGCTAAATCCCCGGCCCAACACACTGAAACTTCAACGGCTTCATCTTCGCCACTCCATCCAAAGCTGCTGCTGTCACTCCATTCTGCCACCTCCAGTGACCAGGACACTTCTGGAACCCTTGTCCATTGAGCAATTTCTCCAGATGCTGGTCCTCAATAGACTTTCCCACTTTTCAGCAGGTTTCCTGGACTCCAGCCTTTGGATCGTCTCAGGCTCTTCTTGGTTCATTTACTGTTATTAAAAGTATTCCTGATAATTATGTATTTGTTTTCATTTTTCATAAAAGCATTACAGTTATTAGTTTTATTTTATAAGTTATATATATATATATAATTGTAGAAAACTCAGAAAAATATGTCATAACCATAACGAGGATAAATGTCTCTATAATCTTTATTAATATGGGAGATAACATACCACTGTTAATATTTGGGCATTATATCCTTATCAACCTCCTCAGCTTCATCTCTGTGCATAGGAATTGACATGTTTATACACTTTCCAAAAGAAATGTTTGCCATTTTTAAAATTTATTTTTTATTCAGTTTTACCCCAGAAAGCTTTCTTTCAGATAAAAAGTGAACCCTGGTTACTTGTCAACTTGGAACTGTATAAAAGAAGAGATGATATAGTTTTCTTCACAAATAGCTTCAGAAAATTTGACTGTATTTTCAAACCTGTGATCTATGAAGATAAACCATGGTCCATCTTTAGAAAACGGCATAGCAATCCCTCTGACTGCACGAAACAAAATCTGTTCTCCCAAGGGACGGAATCCCTGTGGCTAGGGGTGCAGATAGGAAAGAAAACCCACACACACAAATAAAATTCGGATCCTTGGTATTTTTCCTTTGGGTGTGTTTTGGCTACAGGTGCTCACATTGACTTTCATTTCACATCAGCTGGATCAATATACAACTTTCACCTGCATCACAATAATTGAGTCTTAGGCTTAGAACCCAAGAACATTGATTCCAACAGCAGCTTCAGTGGAAATTTGGGAATCTCTTATTTTTAGCCTGAAAAATAAGAAAGGAGGACATTGCAATACTGAATTGATTTTATTTCTAGCAGCTTATGTTTTAATAATTGCATATGTCCAATCTGCTCTCATTACTGTAGCTCTCAAAAATAGGACTGTGGATGTGTTTTGGTTAAATCACTGCCATGCTTTTGGGAAAATCTAAGAAGGCTTTATATTAGGGTCTTTATCTTAGCAGCTTTGATGTCATTTCCTTGTTTAAACCTTTGACTAAATTAGGAGAAAAAAAAATCGAAAGAATGCCAATTACTTCAGATAACATGAATTTTTCATTGTGTTCTAATAAATCTTCTGTAAACCTAATGCTATATTAAAAATAAGTATTTGTGCATATTTGAGTTATAAGCATACATTTACAATGTTTTCCCTCACTCCTCCCACAAAAGAAAAAAAAAAGACAGAAAAGAGGAGAGGACAGAGAGGAAAGGTGATCTATAAAAGATTTACCATGGTGATGATTTTAAGGTTATACAGATTTTTTATTATAAAAATCAGTTCCTCAGGATACATAATTACATTAGACAAATATATTTTGTCAACTGTCTTCACAGTTTCCACAGAAGGCAGAGTGTGTGTTTGTGTGTGTGTGAGAGAAAGTTGGTCTTCTAAATCCAATTAAAATTTAACACTTGTCTCCTTTTTAGCTGACATCCTCATTTTGAGGGAAAGAGTGAGGAAATACAATACACAGATGCTCTTTACAAAATAAAGATATTTGCTTCCTTCTGTAACTTGGGTTTGGCACAGCTGCTAATAGCTCTCAGAAAGGCATATGGGATATACTTTTAGGTTGTGGTGTTCTGAAATCCCTCTGAAAAACTCTTTACCAGCATATTTATATTTGTATTTTTTTCCTTAAGATATGTTCTAGATGCTGACACATTGCTTTCCTTCTTAAGATTCATATTGGTGCTTCTCTGATGGCCACTATTACTCAGTTTAAATACACAATGTTTGAATAGTTTGAACACATCATGTTAATCCAGCATCAGAGGCCTCTGCTTAGATGTTTGTTAAAAGAAAATTGTACCTGTTATGAACTGGGAAGGGGTGCAGAGTTGCTGTTAACTGCTTTACTAAATTGATTCTGACTCACTCGTTTCGAAATGAAAATTGAAATGCTTTTGCCTTTTTGTGGTGAGGAATTTGCTTTACTTAGCACTAAGTGGGTATCATTTCTTGTGATTACAGAAAAATGCATCATAACTTTTGATTATGCTGCTATTAAGGATGCACGGTAGCAATTGCTAGCTCTCGTAAAGTACTGCTGGTGGGTTCTGTGTAACTCATTTTTATTTGGAACTGAGTGGAGGAGGAGAATATGGCTGGAGTCACTCAAAGCTTTACTTGCATAATGAAATCATTCACCAGGGATAGGAAGCAACTGGAAGGGAAGAGGTTTTGCCAATGGATTTTGTTTCCATTTCAACCCTAGTCCCAGGTGCTGTATCTCTGCTCCCCCAAAACAATAAATCAACATTTTCAGATTTCTTTCTTTGTTTAATAAATATGTAAAGTATAAAACGCTGGCTAGATATGGCAGGGCCAAAATGAACAGATACATTGTTTCGAAGGCATTCTTAATGCAGGCTAAAAGACGTATAAATAATACATTATATACAACATACATTAAAGTAAATTGGGTTAAAGATAAAAAAGATGACAGGAGCCTGGATTCTTGAAGAATTAGCTTCCAACCTCCCATTAAATTGTAAACGTTAAAAGGGCAAGGGATAACTTGTTTCCAGCAATATCTTGATTACACAGCCCAGAATAGAGTAAGGGCTCCACAAACAAGCATCGAATAAGCAAACATCATTTAATAGTGTGCTGCCTTTAGCTTATACCTGCTTGAAAAATCTCACTGTTGTAACTTTTCCAAGGTCTGCTTTCAGTGATGTTATGTTGGTAGCTTGAAATTGGTCATGGTTGGAGTAAACTACAGTGATTAGCTAACATGATGACACATCAAAAAATTGATGCATTCCCCTAATAATAGCTAATTTGCTGGTTGTTTAGCCCCTCCCCCAGAGAGAGAGGGAAATACAGAGACAGAGACATAGAGAGAGAGAGAGAGAGAGAGAGAGATGGAGACAGAGAGAGAGAGAGAAAGAGAGAATGAAAAGGACAGA
>RJWT010027426.1:0-15515 GCA_004365215.1 Cuniculus paca | reverse complement strand
GTGTGTGTGTGTGTGTGTGTGTGTGTGTGTGTGTGTGTGTTGCCTCACCTTTCTTCTTCCTGGAGGTCTTGTGACAGTGGAGGTCATGAATTCTATGTGAAACTCTGGAATATTTATTGGTGTTAACTATTGCCTGATTCCTAGTGGAGGGTATGACCTTAAGAAGATTGTCTAATTTATCAGACACAGTAAACTGCAAGGGTCTCTTCTTATAGAAATTCTTCTGTGTGCACGTTATCCCTCTTTTTCAACTTTGGCATTGGGCATCAGTGAAAATTAGAAGAAAAAAGGATTGCACAGGCGATCTACTCCAACCATCTTATTGTATCATTCATGATTGAAAACTTGGTCTTCAGATAGTACATAAGTTTTATCCAACCTATGTCTTGATTCTAGAACTAGCCTTAATTGGTGGCAGAGGTGAAAAGATCTTCTAAACTTGCATTAAAAAATCTCTTCATGTCCTGATTCTTTGACTGATTCGTCCATGAAAAGCATAAACACAAAGTTAGTATTCTTTTTCATTTCAAATTTGACCCTGTGTGGCTATAATGCTGATTCAGAAGGTGTAGGATACAACAAAAACTTCAGAAAATGAAGAAGAAAGTTGGCATGTGACTTTTTCTTTCCCTTACATAAAGGCAAGTAAAACGTAAAACAATTCCAAAAAAAGTGCACTTTGATTCTTCTTTATGAATTAGAAGTTATGTTTTCCCTCAATACAATTGAAGTTCAAATCTAAATAAAACATACAGCTTTCTATTATTAACTAAATCCCATCCCTTAGCTTATGATTGCTAAGCTGGAGATGGGAAAAGAAAGCGTATAGTTTAAGTCTCAGTCTATTGGCTCAGTTTACTCAACAGAAAGCTTTGACTGCATGAAACCCAAGTTCAAAACTAGAGTGTCGCACTATTGAGCTAGAGTAATTAAATGAGATGTGTATTCAAAGTCTCCAGTGATTCACTTCAATTATGTTTTGAGTGTTTCTTTTTTTTTATTTTACCTTGAATCAAAATTAAACACTTTGGTTTCTTTTTTAAAGATATTGTGGGTGTTGGTCAATGTGTGTGTCCACTGGAATTTTCTAATTTTCTTTCTTTCTTTTATTTATTTATTTATTTATTTTTTGGCTGAGGTTCAAAACCTTTGAACTATTTTCATTCCAATAGTGAATAATGGATTCAATTTCAAATCTGATTTAATCAACCACAGTGGTCAAGTGCCTAGAATGTTCCAGATGCACATTCATTCACATGAATTCTACCAAATATATGTGACTGATTTCATCTCTATTTATTAAATGGTTTTACCAAAGAAAGGAATCCAGTGCCTTTTGTACTACATTAAACCTAACCAAACTAAAGCTTCCATCATTTATAAGCATTTTCAGGCCATCTGAGGTTTTTTTTCACCTTAAAATACTAGTGAGACCAGTTTTGGAGAATCAGAATTTTTCAGACACATAGTGAAATACAAAAATGACTCCAGTAGCCATTTCGAGGAGATAGACACACATGCGAACCCTAGGTGACTGCGGGTGGTTAGCCAAAGAGGAGTATTGTCAAAAGGACAGGAATTGTTCTCAAGAGCAGTCACTTTGCAACAGGAAGCCTTTTACTTGTGTTTGTTCTCTTTCTTTCTCTTTCTCTTAAACAAAGAGGATATTGTTTATAGCAGCTCAGATATATTTTGTAACACATCATTAAAATGATCCATGCCAGGCGACTTGCAAGAGCCAATTTTTTAGGTAATGATGAACTTGTGATACACAGTAGCCAGGCAGGTTATTCTGCTGATTCTATTCATTTTAGGACCTGCAATGCATAGTTTACTCCTAAGGCAAAATTAATGGTTTTTAAAGCTCCAAAAATAGAATGAGAAATATCCTAAGACTTTTAAGTTAAAGGGCATATTTCAATATGTTTTTCTCCCTGCATCAGGGAATCTAAAATGATAGTGGGAGCAGATTAAATGGCAGTGATCATTTTAATGTGCACTGTATATTTTAGTTTTTCTGACTTGTCACTAGCTTTAATATCATAAATTTTATTCTTCTGGAAAACAACTTTGGAAAAAGAAAAGAGACAGTTAAAGTGCCATCTCTTAAATTCACTCTTAAATGTGGCTTTTGTATGCAATAATAGGGAACATGCAGCTAGACATTTAGCATTGCCATCTCAGCTCAAACTCTTCCTGTCTCCCATGTTTGGAATAAATTGCAAATATGCAGTACCTTGTGTACATCGTTTTTCCTCTTCCTGCCAACAGATGGATTCTCCCTTCTGTTCCTAGACACTAGAGATGTCATCAGCTGTTATGAGGAGAGACAGATTCCTAAATTCAGAGCTTGAAAGAGAAAATCATTTCACTTCACCTTACTAAGAATTTCATTTGTAAATAATCCTGTCAATTGAAACATACTAGGCAAGGCAATGACTGAACACTACAGCAGAGCCATGTGGCAGAAGAAAACAGGACCATGGCAGTGGCTGGACATGCTGGAATTGACCACCTGTGCAGACGTGAATCCTTTTTAAGATCATAAATCTCCCTCACAATTTCATCATTGGGTAAAGGTCATCTGCCTTTATGTTTCTCTTTCCATTTTGAAAAATGGAGTTCAATCACAAAGTTATTTAGAATGTCTCAGAATATGAAAATTAAATTCACAAAAGAAAGTAGATCTGAAATTATAAAACTCAGTAGGAAAACAGAATGAACAAAGGTAACTACCCAAGATCAACCTTAGCTTCTGTTTGTAGCAATAATTGCTTTTGTATTTTATTGGTGAAAGAAGCATTAAAGGAAGAAAAAGAACCCCACACCTGGGAACAAGCAAGGGCCACAGCAGAATTCCCTGAAGAACACAGAGAGGCAGAGAATCTCCAGATTTTGAAGAGTAGAAACTTACCCTCAAATTTCAGAATATTTCTGTGATTACTTACAAAATAACACATGTGCATAGTAACAATTACTTTTCTTTTCGTTGGGGTAGTGATAGAAGTTTTGACAGTCTTCTGCAGTCTTTTTAATATATGCTGTTGAGAAATACATGATTCTGTTAGCAGTTGTCTTTCATATGGTAAGTTATGGAGTTTATTCTGATTAAACTTAACCTAGTTTTATGTAGACCAATGGCTGTGTAATGCAAAGAATTTGTTGATATTGTCCAGTTTTATGACATACACAGTCTAAGTTCAGTAAGAAAGAAAGGAAGAAAAGAGAAAAAATGCAAGTGAAATATTTCAGACTTGACATTTGTATTGGGCTTTGAAAGTTAAGAAGGATTTTGATGAATGAATGTAGTAGAGAAGATTATATGATTCTCTTATCTCACTTTTAGTTTCACTTCTGGCTGTTCATCCTCTCCTACTGCAATGTCCACCAAACAAACCATATTCATAATGGTAATACTTGTGAGATGAGAAAAATAAAACCATAAAATTTCGACAGTTCAAAGAACCCTTACATGGGTGCGTTATATTTATGATTTTACTTTATGTTGCAAGCTGTAGAGAATCTGAGAAATTCAAAGCAAGAATTTGGAAAGCTAATAAACACATGATCCGGAAGTTTCATTTGTAAATGAAGAAGTAAGATGTATCAACAGTTAAAAAACAGATTCTCCACCAGGGTGTTATCACCTACCCAACTCACTGCAAAATGTTAGAGTTCAGGAGAAGCGTTGGTGTCAAGATAAATGGAAAGAAGGACTGACCTTTGCTATCAGGAGCAAGGCACAAAAAACATATTGCAAATTTTCAGGCAGACTCTACAAAGAATTGTACTGCTGCAAATGCCAATATCTATCCAATTTCAAGCAATGGTGATGATTACAGGATTCTTCTAAATCACACAATGCGTCCTTCAGGAGGGCCTCTAATTTAGCCTCAGTTATCCTGTACATTCCGTACCATCTGATATAGGGCATTCACCACTGAAAGTTTAAAAATTTAAAAATGGGAATAGATGTTATCCTGAATTTTGTTTCGTTTTAGTCCCCTCTATTGCTTACTTGATATTTAAGTGGTGCTATTCTGTTGTTTGCTATTGTATAAATGAGAATTTAGACAACATAAAAGAACCAAGTGTTCCAGAAGTTACTCCATTTGGCTATGGGAACTTCCCAACGATATAAATAAATGTCACTTTAATAAGTAAACAGAATTAAGGGGACTCTCCACAGCTATTGTTTCATTATAACCTATATTTTGTTTATGATTTATGAGGTGTAAGTACTTAACTCTAAATTAAAGAAATAAATAGGGATGTGTATGTATAGGTTGAGCAATATTTTATTTAAGTATATTGTTCTCATTCTTTCTAATAAGATAGGTTATTGGATAGGTTACTAACTAGTGTTAATTTCCTACTGTTTGTTTTTTAAATTCTGTATTGTTTCTATTCCTTTGCTTCATTTTGCTTTTCTTTTTAAAATAAAAAAAACAGATAGGTTATTGGATAAGATGGTGGAAAATATTTTTGATTCAAACAACACAAGTGATGAAGAAATCGTAACAATTTTGAAGTACTATACTTGGATTCTGCTGATTTTTTTTTTGAAAAAACACCTAAGTCTATACCTAAGTGCACCTAAGTCTATGATTACTTAAAAATATATACACATAAGTAAAATTGACTTCATTTAAAATATATTTTGTACTTTGTAAAATTAACTGTGCGTGTAAGCATATTCTACATAATATGATTCACGGCTGGTTGGAGTTCAGCCAGAGATTTTGAGATGGGGCTGTTCTGTGTTCATTCTTTCCTATACAATGAATTTATTCAATGACTTTGGTCATATCCCTCATCTTTTTTGCAAATCTTCTTCTTTTCCTACCAGAATATATCTTGGAACCAGGGACATGAAAATCTATGACTTCAGAAAATGACAAAAAGCAGTAATTTTCAATAAAGGAGTAGAAATTTTTAGTTTAGTAACAATGTGCCTTTCACCATCTTTAGATCACAGAAGTTTATTTAGTTTAGATTGGTTGTTTGGGGGTCTTGGTTTTGGGTTTTTTTTTTTCCCCCTTTATTTTATGAGTTAGCACACTGCTGAAGCTTGCATAACTGGAAAGAAGTTTTCTAGATTCAATCTTCAGATCCAATCTTCTCTCTCCTGTTCAATACTCCTTTGTTTCTTTATAGCGTGAGCTCAACATTTTCAAAGGGACACTTTAAGCCAAAGTATAAATTTGAGAATATACCACTTTTTTATGTAGATCACTTACAGTCATGAATATCAATGTTCCAAAGTAACATTTAATTTACAAGATGAACCAAACAGATACTAACAGGGGAGCGAGTAAAAATGAGGCCAAAGCACAAATACAACATAAAGTTCTCAGCATTTCAGCTAGTGACAAAGTTCACTCTACCAAATGTAACTTATCTAGATCATTTACCATTGCTCCTGTCATTCCCTTTTGCTTTTAAAATTAATGTTACACAACTGCATTAGTTCTTTACAACGAGCCTCAGATGCCCTTTTATTTTTTCATATTTCTGAACCACATTAATTCTAGAAAGAAACTAACAAAACCACATGCACACACAAAAAAAGGAAAAAATGGAAAACCCAAAACATATTTAAAAATATGATCCAAGAAGAACAGAATGATGTGTTGATTCTTTGGGATAACTCTGCTTTCATCATAGTATGAAAAGCAAGAAAAACAAGAAAAGTAGTGACATAGAGGAACCACACTTTTATCTGTGATGCCTTGGGTATTTGCTGCTCAGTTTTATAAGTTAAAATACCATGCGTTGACTTCCTTAATGTATTAACTCTTTTATGGAAACCAATCCAGGCTATGTAGCTCTAAGCGCCCAAAGAAAATTTCTCATTTTTACATTCAAACCTAGTTACTTAGAATTTATATTTATTTCAGGTAACTTCTGGTCCTCTGTAAGTACATAAGCAGAAAAAACTTCCGCATGGCTGCTGATGGAGGGAAATCACTAAATATGTGAATAACTCCGTTTCAGACAGGGAACACTGGCTGGAGCTCAGGAGGAAAGAGCAATTACTTACCCTTAATTCGGGACTATCAAGAGAGTAAAGTATGAATTCTGTGCAATAGATAGAAAAAGTGACTTGAGAGGAATAACAGGCTATGGAGGAACATCCAGGACAGCTCAGGGCTTAGGTTAATAGATTGATCCCTAAATGCAAAACGTAAAATGCTAAATGCAAACTTTCCCTGTTTTATAATTTAGCCTCCAGATGCCCTGAAGTGAAACGATTCTTTGAGATAATTATGAGCTTTGAGCAGATGAAGTCTCAATACAGCATTTAATATATTCTTGTTAAAAAAATCTTTCTCATTGAAAATTTGAAACTAGACCATAATATACACCAAATTAATTTCGATGTATGTCAAAATGTTGAACCACAAAAACCTCTAAATGTTTTTGTTTTTTTAATTCCATATCTATGTATTCTAGGAGCTTGAGTTTAAAACATCTATGCATTTACTAAAAGAGTTAACTGTTTTATGAATATTGAATAAATTCTACCTGTAATTACTTTCACAAAATAAAATATGATGAGGTGGAAGATGTGTATTATTATATGCAAATAGAGAACAGCAACAACTCAACTTATACTAAGATACATCTCTGAACAATGTCAGAATCCCTCAAGGATGTGAACATGAGTGAGTGAAATCATATGCAGGCTTTGCCGGTAATGAAATTTACAAGTAGGCATCATGAGTTATTTTGAATGAGGTTCTTGGATGCCGATTTCTGAGAATTGAACAATGAAAAAATACTCAGGCTTAGACTGGAAGACATTTAGAAGGTCTAGAGATTTTAGAATTATCTAACTATCCAAAGTGGAAAAGTTGTGAACAACCAAAATTAAATCTTTTCTCTCCTGTTTTCAAAAATACATGTTCAATAGATGGTCCTGTGAGCACATAGATAAATTTTTATTGATGAATTTGGATAAATTTTGCCTTTTCAATTTTCTAGGAATATGCTCCTTTCCTGGCATTAATTTCTTAATCAGTACCTTGTCACAGTCAGCCTACATTTCTCAAAAGTAGATTTTTTTGTTTTTTTCACGGCACCAGGGATTGAACTCATGACCTTGCGCTTGCCAGGCAAGCTCTTAGGCCGCTGAGCTAGTTCCCTGGCCCTGGAGTTTTTGAGACAGGGTATCAGTATGCCGTTCAGGCTGGCCTTGAGCTCACTTTGCAGCCCAGGCTGGTCTCGAACTCACAACGATCAGCCTGTCTCAGCTTCCCGAGTGCTAGGATTACAGGGGTGAGCCACCATGCCCGGCTAAAAGTAGATTTCTTGCTTGAATCTAATCCTCAAACTTTGGTCTTCATTTACTTAGATGATTTTAAAAAGAACTCCTAAGTGTCTCCTTTATAAAAATAATCTTAATGTATTTTAGTTGTTAATTATAGAGACTATAGAAAAGAATAAAGAAAAACTTAACCATCGCATATTTAATACCCTCTGCTGCAAAAAACTATTTATATATTTCATTTATTTCTATTCAAATTTCCCTCATAATAAATCTGTATTGAGAGTTATCTAATAAAATCAAGACTAATTAAATACACTGCAATATTATTTTATATTAACTTAGGAATATGTCAAGTATTTTTAATGTGTTAACATGTTTTAATGATTTTGAATTATTATAGCATATAGATGTGCCATAAGTTACTTAAATCTCCATACTGTTGGCCTGAGTGTGTAGAACAGTAAAAAGTGCTCATCTAGCATGCTCAAGGCCTATCACCCATCACAAAAGCTTTATATTGTCCTCATACATGTAGACTGCTTCCGCATTTTCATTATTAGAAAAATACAACAATGTTCTCACATGTACCTAAATTTCTAATTAATTTTATGGATTCTCTGAAATAGAATTATTGTGTCTAAGGTAATGAAGATTCTTTTAGGCTTTTTAAATAATTTTTTTATCTATTTGCTGTATGTCCCCACCAAAATTTCATCACTGTTGCTCATAGATTATTTTCCTATATTTCTATTGTGCACAGATGGGGCACAACCTTGTTTTCTCAACAGGACTGTCCCATGAGGAAGAAGATCATGATCTATACCTTCAACAGTATCTTTAACTCTTAATATTCACCATATAGTTATCACCCATAGACTACTCGGTTAATAAATTTTTCTCCAAATAGCTCTTGAATAGCTAACTGTGCCATTTTTTTACAATTACTCCTCCACTAACATTGTTTTTGTAGTAAGACAGAATTTATCTGAAAACACACTAAAATAAATAAGAAGAAATATTCCACCATAGTAGTTTCAGACATGGGGAGACAATTGTGCAAGACTTTAGAATTTCAGTTATGTAGGACATACAAGTCTAAAGTTCTAATACACAAGGTAGTGGCTATAGTTAATAATATTGTATCATATCCTGAATATTTGCTGATAAAGTTGATTTCAGGTGCTCTGATCACACACACACAAATAGTAACTATGTGAGGAGATAGTCATGCTAATTAGCTTGATGACAGCAATCATTTTAATATACATGCATATATATTAATATTGTGTTGCACATCTCAGATGTATACAACTTTTATTAAATTTTTAAATTAAATATAGTTTCAGAAAAAGATAGGTAATTTGAAAATATAGAGTGTGGTCAAAGAATATTTTATGAAATACATGTGAATTGTGTGCTGTGCATAGGCTCACATCACCATGCTCAGTTTGTAGTTTAGAGAAACACTTAGAAGCCACAAAATTTAAAAACGAAAGTTCTTAGAACTATGAAAAAGTGCTGTGAATGCCCATCAAGCCGGATGAAGAAACCCTACGTTCCCCTTTGGGTACCACTTCCCTGTGTTTTGAAGAACTCTCATACTTAAATCTCTTTGCTTTAAAGTGCTTCTCTAAGTAACACTGGAGTGAATGATGCTGATGAGATCAGAAAGGTTGAAGACCTAAAGGGAATGAGTTAGACAGGAAATACCTCCCTAGGAACATGGTGGAGACAGGAAGCACTTCCCTAGTAACACGATGTAGACAGGAAACACCTCCACAGCGGCATGTTCATACCTCTCCTGTGCCATCTGCCACCTATCACAAGGGTTTTTGTTACTCTGCAAGGGATTAAAATAAATCTTCATTCATTATATTTTATTACAAAGTATAATTATTTATTTTTAAATTGTCATTTATTACTTATATATCTTTGAAAGTAAAATATTTTGTCAGTAAGATCTGGTTTGCAAAGAAATACAACATATTTTTACTCCAAAAGTAATGGAAATATGTTTCCATTTCTTGGATTTTGCCATGGTGGCAAGGTAAGCAGGAACAAGTCAATGTCATTGAAGGAGGATTGATATATTGAATCAGAGAGACAAGGTGGACAACAAAAGAGTATAGGTTGATCACCATCAATCCAAAAATCCAAAATACAAAATGTTCTGAAATCTGAAATTTTTGACCTTCAACATGATGCCACAAAGCAGAAAATTTTACAGCTGACCTCATGACTGGTGAGAGTTAAAATGTAAGCACAAGCCAGGTATAGTGGTAGGTACCTATAACCCTAGCTCTCTGGCAGTGTGAAGCAAGAGAATCACAAGTTCAAGCCCAGATAGGGCAACTTAGCATCTTAATGAGACTGTGTCACAATGCAAAAATAAAAACAGGACACCAAATGTAACTTAGTTTGAAGCCCCTGGGTTCAATCCCCTGTAAAGCAATAACCAAACGCAAGCCACAGTCAAACTAAAAATATACATAAAATTACCATCAGTCAATCTATGTATATAAGGTCAATATGAAAAATGAGTGAATTTAATATTTAGACTTAGGTCTTATTCCCTGGATCTCTCTCTTTCTATCTATCTATCCATGCATAAAATACACAGGTATATTTATTAATTTGTTTTGCCCCTATTGGATATTTAAATAACTTAATCAATTTTGAGGAACTTAAAAAGTTGTCCAACTCTTTTCAGATGTCAATTTATACTATTTTTAGTCCCTAGAATCCACAAAGAGTAGATTTGCATAACCTATTCAAAATAAAAAAGAATTTCAACACCACGGGCCTTTTCAAATATTGTTTTATAAATTGCCAGTAATAAATTAAGTAACATATTAAATAGAATAAATTTCATCATCAAAAATACATTTAAAATTGCAAATAATTTAAGGTAGGTAACATGGATTATACTGAGTATAAATAGGAAATAAATACTTTGATATTTTAGTCATGGATCTTCATTGAGTCTAAAAGTAAAGAGCAATCGGCCAACTGAGATTGAGTATTTTAACAATGAGTAATAAATTATGTAGTTTATGTGTATTGCCCCCATACTTTATAATGATTTAATAATGAAACTATTAGTGTGTTTGTTTCCTTTTGCCACAAAATCAGTGTACTGAAATATACAATTATATTAATTTTCAGTTCATGGAATCATAACTCTGAAATAGATCTCACATTCAAGGTGTACACAGAGCTACAAACCTTCCAGAGGATCTTGCAGAATTGCCTTGTATGACATTTTCAGTGTCTACCCACATTCCCAGGCTCTTGAGAGCCAGCATTTGCAACAATCCTACTTTCCTTCTCCCATAATATCTTCTATTTCTTTGGAATGCTTCTGTCATGTTAAGTGCAGAAAAGCAGGTATGGAAAAATAAGTATCACATGTTTTCTTTTTTATGTGGAAACTAGATTTAAACAAATAAAACATGATCTGGAATTAGAAGAGAGTGTTTCACCAGGAGGCTAGACCCTAACAACACAAAGGTCTTACATCTTTGTGTCTTTCAAAAAAGATTTCAAACAACACACATCAATTTTTGCATAGAATAGAGGGAGAGCTTACTGCAAACTAATATATTGGAGTCAGGGCAATACACCTTCAAGCATGAAAGTGGGTGAGCACCAGGATGGCAACTTCACTGAAGGTCTCAGGTAACCTTTGTATGATTAACTAGGTCTTTCAAGGCGTATTTATTCTTTCCTCCAAGGTCCTTGTTCTTTTACAAGGAAAATGGACTGGTTTTATTAACTTCAGAGAGAAAAAGATTCCTGTTATCTTGATAGCTGGAATGTTTCCATTGAGTTTCTTTTTAGACCTTGAGTTTTTTCCAGATGCTCACCCATGTTCTGAGCTTTGTATGGCTCCTGGACTTACCATACTCAGAGAAGGTTACATTCTCTTGGGTTAAAGTTTGAAACCAAAAACTTTAATGCTTATAACTAAAGGGGAGGGAAGAGAAGAGAAGAAGAAGAGAGGGGAGGAGAGGGGAGGAGAAGAGAAGAAAAAAAAGAAAACCTCATGTCTTCAATGCTTTTCATGTAGATCCTAGCCTCCAAGTGTACCCGAGGGACATCATGGTGGAAAAAGATGTCCAGAAAATATTTTTCTAATGCAAATATGTACTTTAGCATAGTGGTAGAAGGCTACACATGTCAGTGGCTGTGTTGGGGGAATACCCACAGCAATCTTGGTGTTCAACCACTTGCTAGACAAACAGTGAAGTGTATGTATGTGTCAAAGTATCAACAAGTGAGTTTTACCCATTTTGTGCATCATGTTACATTTATATGTACTTATAATTTGTTTTATTAAAATGTTTTCTTATGATTTTTCTTGTATAATTACCCCAATTCAGTAAAATATCACACGAAAATCCACTTTAAAAACTTTAAGAGGAGACCGAAAGGGTCACCAGGTGACTCAGCTACCAACGATGACTTGGATCATGTAAGCCAAAGAAATTGTCACAGAGAACAAGATACGGCCAATAGAAAAGTACATTATTCAGATGAAGAATAAAATGAGGAAGAAACAGTAATATAAATAAATACTTGACTAGTCAAAATGGTGCAAAATGGTCATTTACACCTGAAAGATTCAACTTTAGAAGTACATTGAAAAATATTATTAGGCTCTTTCTGGGGGTGAAACTATGGAATAGAATACCAAAACTGGGATTCACTGTTGAAAGTTATTTGTAATGGACAATATGATACAAGATGTTGTGAAGTACAATAATGATGAGATAGAAGGAAAATGTTCTATATGCACCAATAGTAAAACTCAAAAATATATTCATCATGACACCTCACTACCTGAAGTACATGCCTTCATGGCCAGATTTTATCATTCTAATCCTCAAAGTCTAGAGGATTTATGGAGATGTGACAGATGTGGAGTTGAGATAGTTAGAACAAGAATGACATTCAAGAGATATGGTTTTTTTCAAAATTGATCACGTTTTGATGACAAAACACCACCAAGAAAGAAGAACTCCAACAACTTGGCTTCTAGTTGCTCATTTTTTGAAAACTTTGTTCTGAATTGTCAAGCAATTTTACACCATCCAAATACATGACTACTGACAAACAATTTGCATCATTTTGGGGTTGTCAAAGGTGTTGGCAATATATGACAAATAAACCTTCCAAACATGGAATAAAAATATATGCCCTGGTAGATGCAAAGACATTTTGCATCCTGAATTTACAAATTTATCATGGAACTCAGCCCCCAGGTCTTTATTTGTGCAGTAATGAACCCTATGGCCTTCTGAATAGACTTGTTTGTTGCACCTATTTCAAAAAGTAACCAAAATGTCACTTTGACAATCAGTTCTCCAGTAGAACATCAGGTGCCCAGCAACAGGAACTATTCAGAAGAACAAAGCAGAGACTTCTGAAAAAGTGTTGCAAATTCACGTTAGAAAAATGTATAATACAATCTTTGGGCTTCAGAGAGTCATAACATTGGCCTAGGTGAGATAAATGAGAAAAGATTATTTTTGTGGTACAATTTTATTTGTACTTTCATTGTAGTTCATATAGGAATTGATTTTTGTTGTTATTTTTTAGACTTAGAAAACAAACCAAAAGTTGATGGCAAGCATGTTGATGTTTATGCTAAACACTCAGTACGTATTTGAGATTTTATTTTATTGATATTTTATTTTTCTGCTAAGTCCACTTCATATAATATAATAGAAAACTTCTAACAAAACAGAAAGACAAAAGAGGTGACAAGCATGGCCTGTCAAAAAGGAATGGAAATCTAAGCACATGTTTTGTCAGGGTAAGAGAGACTTGTGTATGTAACATGTGGTTATCACGTGTGAAGACTGTCTTAAGGGTGATTTGAAGCAAAGTTCATTTCCACAATAGAGTTTTACTTGTATTTTCATGGTGAACTTCCTAATTCACATAGGAATTTATTTCTGCTGCTGTTTTTTGGATCTTGTTAGCAAGTAAACAGTTGATGTTGAAAATGTTGACATTTATTGTAAACACTCATTGCATATTAAAAATTTAATATTTTATTTGTATTTTATTTTCCTATTAAAGACACATCATATAATATAATAAACCTCATAAAATTAAGGTAAATGCTTCATCAGTAGAAATACTTCTAAAAAATAAACTTGGGCACTGTACACCCTCAAAATACACCTTTTTAAAATTTATCGTGATCCCCTTATTAATCTAACTTTCAGCTTAGCAGTATCGCTAGGAACAGGAAGGGTGCTGGTAGGAAGTGGGGAAATGGGAGGTGAGAAAAGGTAAAAGGAAGAGTAGACATAAGCAATACATGACGTCTGCAGGTATGAAAATATTACAATGAAACCTATTTTTACACTTGTGAGTGAAAAATAACAATGATTTTGAGATTTCATTGAGCCCACCCTGATAAGCTCAAAAAAATCTGTCATTTTAAAATTGTTTATTTAATCATAATTTGCAAGTTCACTTTTGTTGTGTATGACAACAAAGCAACAGATTCTGGGAATCGGGACATGAACATCTTTAAAAGTCACTATTCACCCCATTACATATTTTAAAAACTGATTAAATTTCCAAATATAAAGTAGACACACAGGTAGGCAGAAAATCTAACTGGAATTAAAATAGAGCACACAGCTGCAATTAGAAAATATAGATCCATCAAAGATGAAGCTCATGTTATTATATCACCCTATTGACTTGGATACATAACCGAAATACATGTAAGTTATCTTTAGATTCCTCAACCAGTAAATATTTGTATGTCACATATTATTTTATCATTATGAATGAACAACATCTACCAACCGCTTGAATTTTTGTCAAAATTGAACCTTTCTCCCAAGTGAATTGAATGTTTAATAACCAATTACCATTTTCACCCTTAGCTGAAAAACAAAAAAGAAACATTGGAAATATTGAGATAGCATAAATGGGTCATTTGAGTGTATGAATAAATTTATTTTATCACTAGCCTGGGAGTGCAGCCCAGTGGTGGAATACATACTTAGCATGCTTACCATAAACCAGGCCCTAGATTTGTTTTGATTTCCAGCATATATATATATATATATATATATATATATATACACACACACACACACACACTTATGCTATCACTAATAATTTTGATAAATGTTACATTTTAGTGGTCTCCAATGAATCATTTTCTTTTGGATATTTTGACTTTTGACTGTTCAGCTCTCACCCAAAGAAAAAGGAATACAAAGAAAATTCACACAATTGCCATTATCCATTGTGATTCAAAGATGTTAAGAACAACAGTCACCTAATAGAGGTGGTGGTGGTCTGCCATGTTGGTCTTCTGTAATCGCTGTCAGGTAATTCTCTTTAAAACTGTCAAAAGGTAAACCAGAGTTTATCAGTCTCAATAATTCAGGTTTCCACTGGAGTCCATGCACAAAGATTTAGAATGTAGCCTATATGCAGGTTTCATGAACTTTCTTCTGAGCAAGGATCTTAGCAAGGGAGAACATCTCATGTAAGGCTCAACCTCCACAAGAAGTGTGCTTCCATTACTATATGAGAATGAAAAGAACCACACTGGAGCCAGTTCTGCAGCAAGAATGAAAAGGTCACTGTGAACGCACGCGTGTGTCGGGTCTTCTCATTATAGACTGAGTGGTTGTAGCACTAATTTTCTATTAACTACAATTAATAGAAAACTATTTAGTTGATTGGTGTGGTTGAAATTTTATCAACAAGTATAGTGAGTTTTTAATCCCTTTGCTTATAAAATACTCTTGAGAAATAGTTAAAGATAAAGGATTAGCATTGGGTGATTATGTGATGTCTTTAATTCATTGCAAGTGTCTTTGTTTTTATACATGGCATTTTTCCTGGGACATATCATAAAACCCACCTCTTGTTTAGGTATACTTAAGGCTCAGGTTTGAAAAAAAAGTAAAGAATGTTGTGCATCTTGGTTTCCATCTATTACTGCTGTTATCATACCTGAAGAGTACATATTCTTATTTCAGTTGAAGGAGAATCTAAAGGCATGGAATAGAAAAGGAACAAAAATATCTTTTGTTTTGTGAGGGTGAAAAGTTATGACAAGTTCAACTATTTTCCATATTTGTCTTCAAAACTTTATGAAAACAATAAGTAGGTGAAATACAATTGGGGCAACACATAAGAACCTTTGAATATCTGTTCACCTTGGCAACATTTAGCATCAGCTGAGACCAATAAAAGA
>RJWT010027425.1:0-15502 GCA_004365215.1 Cuniculus paca | reverse complement strand
TGTCTTATTTGTGGTCCGTAAAACACAATGATTTTAAGTGATATCACCTGGAAAAAAGTTTAATAAACTCAAATACTGAAATAAACAACTCAAAATCAACTATCGGTGATGACAGGACACAACCTCAAATCAGTGGTGCCTTCTTATTCCTAACAAAGTTTAGAAATAGTGTCTATTTTCTTAATAATGTCTATTGCTTTTTTCAGAGATATACTATGCCATGCAGATTTGTATTACACAAGTAAAAATGGAGGAAATATCTTCAGATTCATTGAAGCCCAGAATTGTCTTTCAATAGAAAAAAACTTAAAACTCCAGTGTCTTCAAGAAAGTGTCTCTTGCAAGCCTGCCGTATTCATGACTGATAGCATTGAATTCCATAATGGCTTCCTTTTCATTGTATATGCATTGCACAGGTTACTTTTAAAAGAGTGTAAGGATCTTCTGTCACATTCAACATCTGAAATTGGGACTTCTGTTTATTTTGGACTTAAGCAGTCTATACCTAAAATGTATATTCTTTTATCATTGAGATCAGTTGATTTTATTTTCTTCTAGCTCAGTTGAATTTAGAGGCATCAAAATTTCATTTTTAATGACATGTTAAATTTGATTATATCACAGGTCAATTAAAATGCAGTCAGGCAACTGAGAAATCTTTTGACCACACTAAACAGAACACTATGAAGGCAAACTCTCCATGGATCATTTTGAAATATGAGATAGCATTCTAAATAAGGAACAAGCGCCTTTTTAAAAAGAAGTTCTAGGAAACTGGAAATATAGGGATAAAATCTGCCCGTTTAAAATACATGGTTTCAAACCAGAATGAAAAAAATTATATTTATTACTTTTCAAAATTTTTATTTTGTTTTTAAGAACTTTTCTGTTTACTCTTAGATTTTCCAGGTATATAATTATGCAATCTGCAAATGAAGAAAAATTTACTTCTTCCTTTGTGTTTTTTTTTTTCTCTTTTCCTCTTTTCTCTTTCTCCCCCATGCTAGTTAACACCTCCAGTACACTGTCAAAGATAGTGGAGATGGTAAACAATCTTGCCTGTTATCTGACTACTGGAATGCCTCAATTTTTCATTCTAGTAAGTAAGACGTTATCTTATATTCACTTTTTTATGTTCAAGAAGTATTAATTCCTATGTTACTATGTAATTAATTTTTAAATCTGCCTAATATACTAGATTTTCAAAAAATGATGCCTAAATTCTCACATGGAAATTGAAGGTTTACTAATCCTTCTGATTTGCCTTATATCTTTCAAGTCCTGAGTAATAGAAATTTATAATTGTCATTTGATCTTGGTGATTGTTCTTTTTGACCTTAATGTCTATCTTTATTAGTGTTTTTTGTCTTTAATTCTGCTCAATATTAAAATAGATTTCAATAAATATTTTGATTATGTTTGCATAGTACATTGTATTTTTTGTCACTTATTCTTATTTTCAACTATTCAGTGTGTTTTTTTTCCAGTTATCTCTTCTAAATAGCATAAAAGTAGATATTATTTTACAACCCAATCTGATAATCTCTTTTTCCAGGTAAATATGTATATAGGAAATATTGATATATATGGACTAATTTCTACCATCTTCTTATGAGTATGATGTCTTACTATGTTTTTTTAAAATTTTTTTTGAAAAAAATACAACCAAACAAAATAAAACAGAGTAGAGTCCATCACAACAGAACAATAAACATGGTACATGACTTCTAGACAGGATAAAAAGCAACTGATAATGGCTACCATAAGGCCTCTTGTTATCTGTAATATACCTGCCCATACCATCAGGGATGAGTAAAATCAAACAAAATACAACAAAATAAAACAGTAAAAACAAAAACAAAACAAAACAAAACAAACAAAGCAGTACAATGTAAGCAATACAGAAGTTGAAGATACAGCAGTGGCTACCATAATTTTTGTTATCTTCAGAATAGTTGCCTACACCTTCAGACATATTACAATCAAACAACACAGAAAAGAGTAAAATCAATCAAAACAAAACGATGAAAGCAACACAGGGTTTCTAAACAAGATAATTGGACATCCTCGATGGCTGCAATTATATATTTTGTTATCTTTAAAATAGCTGTCCATGCCATCAAGTATAATAAAATCAAACAAATCAGAATAAAATGAAACTAATCAGAACAATGAAGACAAAATGAGTTTCAAATCATGATAATAGATTAACAGTGGCCACTTCCTTCCCTTTTCAGATAGTTTCTCCCCTTTGACTTTCCCAAAATGTATTGTGCATTTTGGATCCCACTAACTCCTTTAGTTTGTTATACTAGAGAGGCAACACAAAATTCACCCATGTGACTCTGAACAATTTATCCATAAGCATGATTGCCAGTTGCCTCTATCCACCTACAAGAGCCTTGAGATTATCTTCCTTTATAGCTGAGTAGGTTTCCATCACATAAAATACCATGTCTTTCTTATCCGTTCTGCAATTAATAGGCAGGCTACCCCTTTTTTCTGGCTCCCTGTCACATAGGGGATTGTTCTCTCTCCTTTGACTTTCAGTCTATGAGTTTTCTTTCTAGTTAAATGTGTTTCTTGTATAGAGCATATTGATGGATCTTGTCTCCTGATCCACTCTGCCTGTGTTTCTGTCCATTGCTGTACTGAGGCCCTCTTGCACTGCATTGTCTATGCCATGCTATTTTCCTGCCATTGGCTCACTATTTTTCCTCTCCATTCAATCGACTGGCCCCACTTGATGGTCCCCCTCTGCTGTTCTTCCTGGGACTGTGGTCCTTTTTTTCTCTCTCTAGAATGTCCTTTAGTATTCTTTGTAGGGCTGGTTTGGTGGTGATGAATTCTTTGAGTGGTTCTTTGTCATGGAAGTATCTTGTTTCTCCATTAATTTGGAAAGAAAATCTTTCAGGGTACATCAGTCTGGATTTGAAGTTGTTTTCTTTCAGGACTTGCAATACTTCACTCCAGCCTCTTCTTGACTTGATGGTTTGTGTTGAGAAGTCTGCCGTGATTCTGATGGGTTTTCCTTTATAGGTGATCTGTTTCTTTTCTCTAACAGCTTTTAATATTCTGTTCTTGAGTAGAGTTTCTGGTATCTTGATTATTATATGTCTGGGTGTAGATTTGTTTTGGTTATGGCTAGTTGGAGGTCTATATGCCTCACTTATTTGAATGTCACTTTCTTTTTCCATGCTTGGGAAGTTCTCCAAAATTATTTCTGTACATAAGGTCCTAGCTCAGCAGCCTAAGCGCCTGCCTGGCAAGCACAAGGTTATGAGCTTGATCCCTGGTGCCACAACAAACAAATAAATAAATAAATAAATAAATAAGGTCCTAATGACATTTGTCTTGACCTCTGCTTTTTCACTCACATTTTTAATTCTTAAGTTATGCATCTTTGAGTTATCTAGCAGCTGTTGAATTGTTTTTTCCTGAGTCCTTATTATTTTTAAGAGATCTTTCCTTTCATGATCACAAGCTGCAAACCTGTCTTTGAGGTTTGAGTCTATCTTCAGTTTCTTTCAAGTGATTTTGTCAGCTTTCAATGGAGTTTTCAATTTTCTGAATATCTCTTTGAATCTGTTTCATGCATTCTAAATCTCTCTTATGTTGTTCATTCATGGTTTCCCTCAGTTTCCTATGCTCCTCTATTGTTTTATCTGTGTCTTCTTTAGTGATGCTTAGTATTTCTTTTATTATGGTTTTCATTTCTTCTTTTACCTGGGATAGAATTTCTGTTCTAATTTCTCTTATAGCTTCATGAAGTTGTTTCTTCACTTCAGTTGACATCACTTCAGACATTTCAGGTATGTGATTCTCGATCTCCTCCATGTTTACCTCTCATGGACTTGTGCTGCTTGGGTTGGACACCAGAGATTGCCCTCTCCCTCTTTGCCTTGGAATATTCCTGATTTCTTCCACACACCTGGGTAGTGTGGTCCCAGGAAACCCGGCACTGGCCACAACTTCTCCAAAGTGAGAGTGTTCAGCTTTTCTTGCCAGTGCTGGCTATGGACATCCAACAGTGGGCACCCGTGCCTCTGCACTGAGCTGGGTACTGAGCCACTCAGAGTTTGCACAGGAGCAGACCTGGTCAGGGCCTGTGAATCTAAGCTGTTTAGGAACCTACGCACACGGGAGCAGACCTTGGTTCAAACAGCTTCCGTGGGTCCACCCACAACCTTGTGCTGCTGGCAGAAGTAGGTAGCAGTTTTGGCCCTGGGCGTAACCTGCCTGACTCCAAGATGGCGCCTGGCCAATCACTCTCTCCTGTGAGGGGATCGAGCCCCTGCACTCACCACCAGCCAGTGCAGCTCTCCACATCCGCCACTCTCTTTCACCCCTGCGCCTCTCCGCAGAGACCTCTGGGGTCGACCGCGACTGGGACCACGTGTCTCCAAGCTCAACAGCCCTTCCCGCAGGGTGAGTTCGGCTCCAGGCTAAGGCGCTGCCAGCCATCACCTTCTTTGTTTAAATTCTTCTTTTTATTCTCTTTGTGGGCTTCAATTCATATTTTAGATTCTTCCTGGGTCCAGGGGACCCACTTCCTTCCTTCTTGTCCTCTCCATGATGTTGTATTCCCGCATCTGAACTGTTTCTCTCAGGGAGACGGTTTACTCTGCTGCTTACTGTTCCGCCATCTTTGATGTACAGGTTACCATGTTTTTCTTTTCTTCTTATTTTTCTCTATGTTCTGTTTAATGGGCAATGTTTTCATATAAGCTTTTTTTCCTCTTCTGAATTAGAAGCTATTGACTATTTCTTTTGTGTTTGTCTGAGATTATTATCTAACTATACAGCAAATTTTTCTGGTAAATCTAAAATGTTCTAATAATATATTATCTATGTAATGATAACTATATCTATACATGCTCTAATTGAACAATAATATTACTTTTTATTGTCTAGAATTTTAAGTCATATCTTTATTTTGAATATACAAAAATAGTTGTGATTGCTTCCTTACAGTAAGTAGTTAACTAAACCCTTCAAGTGGGTTTAAATTTATTAAATTGAGAAATATATTTTATATATTTTTTTGCTTCTGGAATCCCCCTTCATGTCTCTAGAATCATTTTCTTTCTCTATGAGGTACATCTTTCAGTAGGTCTTTTACTGAGAATTTCAAGTAGTTAAATTGTACAAATATGTATCATGTTGTATGTTCTACATAAATTAAAATATTTATATAATTTCATTTAATATACTATATAGTTATATACATTACATTTTATACATATATATTCATTTATCTTCTTGTAAACTATAAAGAACAAAGAGAATTTAAGACATGTTTTTCAAAAGTCTAAGAGAAATCATGCAAGCTCAAAATTATGTGTAAATACATCCAAAAGTAACCAATACCAGAATAACTGTACAGAAGTTCTGAAGGGAATAGTATGTATAGGAACCTGTAATTGGTAGAACTCATAAATTACTAGTTTAAAAGGAGACAATGGCACCCAAATACACAGGCTGTGTCCTTTGGTGGCATAGCAAAGGAAATCAAGCCCCCTTGAACTTGCTAAGGTTTGGAGAAAATGAAGAGAGAGATATAAAAACACATTTGAAGAAAACAACACGTTTCCTTGAGCTGCACACCATGCGGAAGTTATTCTTATCCCTTCATAACCCAGTACCCACAGGAAATTTCTGCAAATAGTTGATAGAGAAGAATCTAACTCATTCAAATATGAGTTTTTTAAATAGGAGCTAACACAGCATTTATATAAGATAGTATATACTTTTAAATGAGAAGTGGTTAAAGCATTTTTACAGAAAGCACTCATCAGTAATACGTTTTAATTAATTAGATAAACATACATATCCCATTTATATTGAAGCATATATAGTGAATTAAAAATCATTTAAAAGAATTACCACTCTGCAGAAACACTACAAAACAAAATATAATACAATAATGTGGGAATGAGATGACTAAACCACCTGGAAGTTAAAATGAGAACTAATGGAACTCAGAAAAGAAATGGGATCAAATTTCAGACTGAGTTAGTGACAAAGATTCAGGAGTCAGCAAGTACAAGATATTTTAAGAGAACAGTGATTAAATTGTTAGAATGGAGTAAGAGAAGATATAGGAAGGTCAGTTTGGAGCTAGACTGTGAGAGATGTGATTGCCACATTAAGAACTTGGAACAGTGGCTGGTAAGCAAGAAGGTGAAGAAATCCATGTTAAAGAGAAACAGAGGGTGAAGATATAAACAGTGTTTTATAAACACTATGGTGGCCACTATAAGGAGGCAGAATTAGAGCAGGGCAGATTCATGGGAAGATGTGTAATATAAGCTAGGTGGCAAAAAGAGTGAAAAGATGGGATGGAGGAGAAAGATGAGAAGTACAATCAGACCTGGATGTTAATGAAAAAGTCCCGGAGAAAGCCAATGTTTTGAGCACATGACTTTGGAGGATGTAAATGACATTGATAAAATAGGAAAGTTCAAAGAAGGAACATTTTAAGACAAATAATTAGGCTTAGTTGTAGCCAAGCCCATATGAGTATTGGTGGTGGGTGAGATATAAAGGAAGAGATTCTCAATAGGTCATAGGAAATACAAACTTGGAATTTTTGAGAGAAGTCAGATATTGAAAAGGAGACTGAGGAGTCATGTGCATGGAAGAAGAGATTTTCAAGAGCAATAGAGAGAAAAGCAAAAATCCAAGGACTGAGCCTTGAGATGCACCTCTACGGGTGAGGAAGGGGAAGAAAAAGAGGCAAACCAAGGATCAGGAAGAGACCAGCATGGGGATTAGGAAGCCAATGGTAACATGTGTTTGAAGCTTAGGCAGGTAATTGGTATCTAGTAAAATGTAAATTTGTGGTATATATGTTTTGAATGCATAGCTATATAAGGACACATATCAAATTTTTAGGAGTGGTGAAAAAGAGCGGAGGACATTCTCTTCAACTGTGCATGGATTTTTACAATTAGTAGGTGTTATTTTTATAGTTACCACCCTCCCCCATTGCAGCCAAAGTAGAGTGTTAATGAACCACTTTGTTCTCCCACATCCTTCCATCTCTCCTTCCAGTTACCATCCTTTGCTTTTTCTCAGCTGGTGTCCTTACTTCTTCTGCAGTGCACCCCTAATCTCCCTACTGCAGCCTGCTTCAGTTTCCTCAAAGTGCGGTCACCCACACTTTGTTAGGGAGAGGGTGAATTGTTCCAGTGGCCAACATAAAAAGAGAGCTTGTTTTTGATCTAAGGTTTTGTTGATGGTGGTTCCCATACCTGTTTCTTCCTATCTAGTCATTTCCATCTTTAATGACATATGCTTCAGGAAGGCTTTCAAGATTACAACTATATGTCTGTACTCTGTGAGCTTTACCCTGACCCTCTGCATCTTGGTATTTGCTAGGTAAAATAAATAGTAAGAATAGAATGATTCCCTGCTTTGGTGTAGTGCAAGGTAGTTTAGAAGGCTTCTGGCAGGTACGCAAGACAGATATTCTCCCCATGGAACAAAAGATCTAAGGTTCAGGTGGTCTTCAGACTGCAATGACCTAGAATAGCAATTAGAACTTATGATTTCCAGTTCAATACCTTTTATATTGTAGCTTCTACCACCTTCAGAATTGCTTCCATCATTACCAAATTGGTTTTAGTCATACCCACTTTCATCATATCCACCACCACCTCAGCTGTCACCAAAGCCACCTCAACCACTGGTTTCCTCTGCAACCAAAATTGTTATGGCCACCAAAAGCACCTTCATGACCACCACTAAAATTCCCAGAAGCACTTCGACCTTCTTGGCTAGGTGAAACACTGGCCATCTTCACTTTGACAGGGCTTTCTCACTTCACCGTGTGGCTGTCCACAGTGTAGGATTTCTGAATGATGGCCTTAAACACAGATCATGTCATCAAAGGTTACAAAAGGAAAGTGCCTCTTCTTTCCACTGTCTTGGTCAGTCATAATTTGCATCACTTCAATTTTTTTAATGCTGTTCGAAATAATCTAGGTGATGTTCATCTTCTTTAAAACCACCAACAAAGGTCTTCTTCATAGTTAGGTGGGTACCTGGTCTTTGAAAAGCATCTCTTGAGACCACTCTCTTTGGTTCCTCAACTCTTTTGTGCACGCTGTGTGGCCCTGCATTCATGGCTGCACCTATCTCCTCCACAGTGGCTAAGCCTCACCTCCTCCCTTGGAGTGCTTGGTATTTGGATCTCTCACTACCACACAGTTCATGAGTGATCCCCATTACTCAAAGTAGCTTCTCAGACTCTCATCAGTGGTTTCAAAGCTCAGCACTCTGATGAAGAGCTTCTGCAGCTACTTGGGCTCCTTAGGAGACCCCGATTCACATGACAGCAGTCACAAGAGACTTCAAAAATGCTCTCAGTGGTGTCCACAAGCAGAAACACCTCCTCTCCTTTCTTTAAAGAGTTTATTGTATTTCTGAGGGCAAGAGAATAATTTCCTCAGACTCATGTAGTAGAAAAGAATCCCAGAGAAAATAACATATGAAAAGCTAAAGATGTGGTTAACTACTATGGGATTTGACCTCCTGTCATTAAAAGTAAAATTAAAACAGGAAGTTTGGAAAATATGTGAAACAACCAGTTTTCAAACACTGGAAAACAGGTAGTGCAGAGTAGTAAGGCAAAATAAGCGTGAGGAATCTTGAAATTGCCTGGGTTTTCTGTTCTGAGGCAACTTCAAAACAGCCTTCAACTGAAGGAGGGGACTCCCAGGCAGAGCTGCACTGAAGTGTGGAAGCAGAGATCAGAGGTGGGGAGACTGAGGCCGAAGTTAGTTGGCAGAATGACAGAGGGGAAGAGACTACACAGACAAAGCTCCAGAAATTTGCAGAGTTCACCTTGAATGTTTAGCTGAATACCAGTCTGGAAAAGGGTGAAATTCAATGCGGCTCGGCAAACAATTGCCAGAGAGAGAACAATTATTTGCAGATCTGTAAGTCATGAACTTCTCTGGGCTCAGAGAGGGCTGGAAGTTTTTCAAGCACCCACCAGGGTGGAGAGATCCCATTAAACACATGGGGCATTCAGTAATGTCCCAAGAGCATCATCTTTACCTCTAGGGATAAACAAGCCTTGCTTATAAACCACTCTAGACATACCCTAAACTGGTGCCTAAAAATAAGACTCAAAAAGATCAAGGGGATCAGCAAGTCAGTTAACTATCTGACAAAACAAAGTGCATCACTCTTTAAAGAGACAACAAAATCAAGCGCTCAACAATGTAAGATGACTCAGGAGGCTGAGGCAGGAGGATTGCTGTGAGTTTGAGGCCAGCCTGGGCTACATAGTGAGTTCAAGGTCAGCCTGGACTGCAGAGTAAGCCCCTGTCTCAAAAAAAAAAAAAAACCCCAAAAATCAAAACAAAACTAAACAAAACAATGTAAGATTTACAATACCTGGCACTCAATCAAAAATTACCAGCTAGCCAGTCATGATACACACCTGTAATCTCAGCACTAGGGAGGATCACCATGAGTTTGAGGCCAGCCTGAACTACATAGAAAGACCCTGTCTCAAAAAAAAATTTACTAGCTACACAAAGAAGCAGGAAAGTGTGACTGCAGAAGAAAATGTGGTGAATAACAACAGACTAGATATGAGAGAGATGATAAAATTGTCAGAAAAGGCCTTTAAAATAACTTCTATAAATGTAAGTTTGCTCAAAGATTAAAAAAAAACATGCAGGCAACAAAGAGAAATGAAGAAAATTAAAAATAACTATATGGAACCTCTAGAGATAATAAATGCTATATACAAAACATTTTACTGATGCAATTAACTGCTGGTAGTCCTGGTCAAACTGTGATCTGATTGTTATTTTAGGGTTGGATCTATAATGCTGCTTTGGAGCAGTCCTCTGGTTTGAGGAGGAAATCTGTTTCCCCCAAAATGATTGCTCCTCTTAGCCAAACATGGCAGGACACATCTGTGATCCCAGCACTCTGAGAGGCTGAGGCAAGAGGATCTCAAATTCATGTCCAGCCTGGGCAAGCTAGCAATTTAGCAAGATCCTTACTCAAAAAAAGAACTGGGGCTATAGTTCACTGTGAAGTTCCTGGGTTTATTCTCTAATAGGTGCCATTCCTATAGGTCTGGAACAGGATTTTTATTTTATTTTATTTTATTTTATTTTATTTTATTTTATTTGCGGCACCGGGGATTGAACTCACATCTTGCGCTTGCCAGTCAGGCGCTTAGGCCGCTGAGCTAGATCCCCGGCCCAGGTTATTTATTTATTTATTTATTTATTTATTTATTTATTTATGGCAGGGTCTTGCTATATAGTTCAGGCTTGCCTTGAACTCACTATGTAGCCCAGGCTGGCCTTGAACTCATGGCAATCCCCCTGACTCAGCCTCCCCAAGTCTTGGGATACAGGCATGCCCTACACACCTGGCTAGAATGGGATGTTTGAAAGCTGGAAATTAAATATCCCTGCAAGTCCTAAAAATACTTTTGTTGCTCTTATCTTGGTGGTCTCAGTCTTGAAGGGGAATGAGATAAGATACACAAATGTAGGGATAATAAACCTTTTATTTCCTGTTTTTTTGATTGACACTCCTTAAGTGATTAAAAAGCTTATACACAGAGCTGAGCAGGGTTCTAATGTAAAGTTTTAAAATAATAAAAGTAGGCAGATATAAAATAAGGGCAGAGATGCCAAGCTGTAGTCTGCTTTTAGTTATGCCTTGGGCAACTGCAAGTCCTGTATCTAGTTCCTGTTATAACATGAAAAGGATTCATTTTCACTCATAAGACAAAAACAAATGAAAAGACATCAAGATACCATTTTTCATTAATCAGATTGGCAGAAATCTAGTACTAATAAAATTAACTCTCTCTTGCTCTGTGCCACTTACTGTTTTACTTCTTTAGAAATTTTAACACACAAGTTTAACATATTTGTGTGCATAATAAAACAATAAAGAAGTCATACCCATGTGCTACAATGGGTATATAAGTTGGATATAACCCCTGTGTGGAAGAGAATTGGTGCTAAGAGGATTATAAATGCATATATTATGTGATCCAGCAATAATGTTTGTGAGACCTTATTCATATACTTGCACAAAGGCAAAATGTTTAGAAGGTTAATCATTGCTTTACTATTTGCTTTAGAAAAGAACTGAAAAAAAAAAGGGCCTAAATGTCTGCCCACAAATGACTGGCTAAATACATTACAGTACATTCATACAAATGGAATATTTTGCAGCTGTGAAAGAAAAAGGAAGTTCTCTGTGCTGATGCAGAAAGGTTTCCAGGTACAAATGGAAACAGCAAGATTAAGAACAGTATGTTCAGTATGCTTTCTTTTTGTGTGTGTTAATTTTTCTGGTTTGTTTATAAGAAAACTCTAAGACAATTTACAAGAAACTGATTCTATATTCTCCTGGAGAGAGGTGTGTGAGACTTGGAAAGACAGAGACAAGAGAAGGAAAACGTTCAATTTTATCCCTTTATTATTTACCAAAGTGAAACTACCATGTTTATAAGTTCTTGGAGACAGTACATGTTAGAACAAACTTTGGGGGGAAATTGCCACTAAACACCTGGAAACAAAAATATCTAATTACTTTTTCCCCACTGGTTTCTCTGCTGGAAATGTATACTCCAGAAATAATTCAATGAAGAAATGTACAAAATTATTTTTAACACTATATTACTACTAAATGCAAAATTTAGGGGCAGAATGAATCCTTGCAATGTACTAAGTGGAGCAAATGAATAGTCTCAATACTTTTAGGAGATTGTAATCAAGCAAGCCTTGTTATAAATACTAAGAGAAATCAAGCCAGACACCAATGGCAATAATCTGCTTCAAAGGATGAGTAGCATGGTGTCAGGTCAGGGAATGACTAGTAGAGCCATGAGAATAGGACAGAAGCAAATGCAGGTGTATCTGGACACTTCGTGTTTGACAGAGGTAGTGAACTACTTGATGGTTGATCAAGTGGGAAGGGAGGGACTATTTAATAAACAATTGGTTCTAGGACAGGTTTGAATATACAAATTTAAAAGTTGCACCTTTATATCACATAGTTTTAAGTAGACAAACACTTTAAATGTTAGTTTCAAGTAGATTCAAGGCTTAAATATAAAAGATAAAATTTAATGGTTTCAAAAAATATATAGGAGAATATCTGTAAATACCAGGGAAGGATTTAAAGATACAAATAGTACTAATCCTAAGGAAAAAGATGATACAGTGAACTACACTAAAATTAAGAATTCTGGTTTTTGAAAAACTATATAGTTGTTGAAGACTGGTGATTGGAATGGTGGGGTTATTAATTATATTTTCTATTTTGAGTTTCTATTTTGTTTCAACATGACCACTGAGAAGATTTTTATAAGAGGCTTATAAAGAAAATTATGAAATAACTAATAATATGGGAGAGAATATCTGTAGCACCTATATTCAAAAAAGTGACAGTAACTAGAATATAAAAACAGCTCCAGTAAATCAATATGTAAGAGACAATCTAATCTAGATGATCTAATCTAGGCAAAATTCTAAGAAAGGCACTTTACAAAAAAGAGAATCCAACAGTCAATAAAAACATTCTTAATCTCATTAGTAATGAGAAAAATAGTAATGAAAACATCTGTGATACACAGTTGTGTACTTCCAGAATAGTTACAATACCAAGGATGCAGAACATTGAGAATTCTTGTTCATTGCTGGTGAGACTGGGGCACCTGAAAACAAGAAATTGAAATTTTTTCACAAACTCTTTTACAGAAACTTAACAGAAAAAGAAATTCTGCTGAGTTTGAAAAGGGTAAAATCCTTTGGTCAGGTCCTGGGGATGACTGTCAAACCATTACATAGCCCATAATAAAATCAATATGGTGATTCTGAAAGACACAAGCTGTGTGACTTTGATTTATATAACCTGCTATAGTTGAACAGATGAAATGATGAGCTTGGTATTGGGAAGGTCCAACACTGAGGTTTCAAAATGTCTAAAGTAGTTGAGCATGGTGGCACGTGACTGCAATCCCAGCACTCTGGGGTTCAAAGCAGGAAATCCCAAGTTCAAGCCCAATCTGGGTAATTTAATGATTTAGTGAGACTCTGTCTCAAAATAAAAAAAAATGATTTGGGTTGTACTTTAATCCCCAATACTGCAAAAATAAAAATAAATTAAATAAAATGCCTAAAGTAATAAGAATATTTGGGAGAATACTTGAGAATAACAGTAACGACAGTATGGAAATGGTAGAGCTGAATATATAGGCATATAAAACCTGTAATATAAGCTATGTGATCATAGCAAAATATATAACTCAAGTACTTTAATTTGATGAGTACTAATTCACAGTTATAAGCTATTGATGTACTATAAGCTCATCTGAGCAGAAAATGAACTATTGCAACAAACCTTGGAAATTGATGAGCTATTAGGCATTTCTGCTCACAAAATAGATCCTTCCTGCCTAATGTTTCTGTAAACCTATTAATTTAAAAATGTATACACTGGAAATAGTATTCTTTTTAAGAAAAATATGGAATCAATGTGGCATGTGTTAAACAGATATAAAATATACATGATAATATTACTGGCCTTGATTCTTAGAAACAAAACTAGATTTATCTTCAGAAAGACTATAAGGAAAACAAACTTACTCTAAAATGAAGATGAATTACTGTTTCTGTTTAGATAAATCAGGACAGGAAGTTAAACTGAGCAAGTATGGAGAAAAAGTAGATATCTTTGAAAGATACCTTTTTGAGCACTGAAAGTAACAGATGTGCAATAAACTGGAGACCTATGCCTAGATCTTGGAACCTGAAAAACTACTTCTAAGATAACAATATGAAATGTATTAACTACTGTTGATTTTTTACTGTTGTTTTGTTTTGTTTTTGAAATTCTGTACTATTTCTATCTTTCTTTCTGTTTTGCTTTCTAAAATAAATAAATAAACAAACAAACAAACTGGAGACCTGGCAATGGTTCACTGCTGGAGGAGCAGAATTGCTCTAATAGTACCTTGCTTTTACATAATTAACTTACATAAAATATCCTGAATGGCAAAGTTGACTATGTAAGTGATTACTCTCAAGCAGGTTATGGGTCTAGATTGCTATTGTATTTTTTATATAACTTTACATCAATATATTTCAAAAGAAACCCAATTATTCACCAACCCTAGTTCAGATATGTTTTCCATTCAGATCCCTGTTTGATGCCTGGAGGGCTTAGATATTTGCAGAAATGACAGTTGTCCTAGATTTTCGTAAGGGCACCAGTTACCCTGCTCAGAACATGTAATAACTCTTCCATTTATTATCTACAGCTAAAAGTCTAATGAAGATTATTTTATAATGTCTCTAAAAAATGTGAAAAATAGTCATGACTAGAATTTCTGCACGTGAAAAAAGGTGAAATTTTAAGTGAAAAAATCTGAATAAAATAGCTATTAAAGATTACTTTTACAACATGCAATCTATGGGATTTTCTTTTTCACATTTTGATAATATAAAATGCAAAACACTGAGAAGGCATCATAAGCCTGGGTGCCCTCCTCCCAGATCTCCTGCTTTCTCAAATTTTCCTGACGTGTTAAGAGATTATTATTATGCTTTTGGGAACTGGTAGGTATTGCTCTAGTGAGACATTCACTCAGGGTGAAAATTAAGAGAATAAAGATAATGAAATAGTTAATCAAGAGATCTCTAGCAAGATTCGTTCATTCATCCTAGCACTTTTCAAAAATTTCAGCCTATGCAGAACCAAGTATTACATGGTCCAGATCATGTTCTCCGGTACTGTCAGTGGAAAATCCTATAAGAAGAGATTCTTGACTTCCAGCAAGAGGGTGGAGCAGTAAGCAGCAACAAATCAGCCTTTCCAAGAACTGGAATGCAGACACTTGAAAATAACAACTTGGGGAAGAAAAGAAGGAGGGAGATGGATCCCTAGGACCAGGAAAAATCTGAAGGGAAAATTGGAACCTACAGAGAAATTAAAGAGACAGACCACAATGCAGAAAAATGAAGGGAAAATCTGTACTTTCCCCATGGCTTCTGGCTTGTGAGGAGAGAAAGGAAGATAGAATCTAGAGACATAGTGAAAGTGGTGACTCCAGAGGCTTTCAGGGAGAAACACAGTAGTGGAATGCAGCAGTGGATGTTGTGCACTACAACAGATGGTGAATAACTCCAGTCCAAGCACCTATCATATCCCCTGCAGAGAGTGCCTGGTTGATGCCATTTTAGGGAGGGACTAACTGAACCTGAGACTCAGAGCAGCTGTGAGTTGGCTTCATCTCGGGGCTCCCAGTGTTAAACTCCCACAGTGACAGGGTAAGGGACAAACACAAGAGACATCCATGGTCAGGGAACTGAAGTCAGGCAGGCAAGAAACACCCAGGATGTTATAAACTGATTCAGGTCCTTCCCCAATAACAAGAGGCCAGGTTCAATCTGAATTTCTGTGGAATCGAAAGTACCAAAACTGGCACTCCACTCTAACCCCACTG
>RJWT010027424.1:0-15499 GCA_004365215.1 Cuniculus paca | reverse complement strand
CATCACTAAAGTGTAGCTATGATTAAGATATGAAGAGTAACATGGCCATCGGGTCCAGAGCCCTGCTCCTCCGGCAGGTCTGTGGGATTTGTGCAATAGCTCCACAAAGCCGATCCTGCTTAGGAGCCTCCCTGTCTGCTCACCTCCCACCCCCCACCTCCTCCCTGACACCCCCATTGTCCCAAGACTAATTTATTTATTTTCTTCTGAACCCTCCAAGTCTATCAAGCTGTGGAGTGGTCGGATGGATTTTTTAATTAATTGAAGCAGAATCAATGAAAAAGTGATTGTTTCGGCTCTGATAGGGTGGGGAGCCATCTCAGCTGCAAGAAATCATGGATGGCTGGTGGGGGAGGGAGGGTTTGTTGAGCTGTGGTTAAGCTAAATGTATTGAGGCTGGGAGGCCGAGCACAGGCCATGGGACCCGGGATGGAGAGTAAACAGGGACCAACATGCCCTCCCAGAGCCCAACAGATTTGAGTCCAGCCCTCTCCCACCCTGCTTAGCAGCTGTGTGGGCTAGGATGACCCACTGCACCTCTCTGAGCCCCAGTGACATCAAGGTCTTCCTGTGAGGGTTCATTTTTGACACCTGCTACAACATGAATGACCTTGAGGACACTGATTGAGCCAGAGGCAAGAAGTGAGACACAAAAGCACAAATGTGGTAGGATTCCACCTACCTGGCTGTTGTGGTTTACCTCTAAAATGTTCCCCAAATGTATCACATATTCAGAGATAGGGCTCTCGGAAGGCAATTGAAGCAGGAGGTCACTGAGGAGGCAAGAGCCTGGTTGGAGGATGTGGGTCCCTGAGATCATAACTTGAAAGGGTGACTCTTGCCCCTGGCGTCTCTTTCTCTCTCTCTCTCTCTCTCTCTCTCTCTCTCTCTCTCTCTCTCTCTCTCTTTTGCTCTTTCTCCTGGCTATTCCTCTGCTTTCTGTTCTGGCCACAATGAGGTGAGCAGTTGTCCCCCACCATGATGCCCCTTCCTTTGAGCTGACCATGGACTGAACATTCTGGAACTGTGAGCCAAATTAATGTCTCCTTTAAGTTGCAAGTGTCAGGTATTTTGTCTCAGGGACAGGAAAGGTAACTAATACAATGGGGTACCTAGGATAGACTGGTTCATAGATTCAGAAGATGAAACAGAAGTCACTAGCAGCTATGGAGCTCATATTTGGTGGGTACAGAACTTCTGTTTGGGAAATAAAAATTGTGAACGTAGACAGCAGTGATGCTGGTACAACATTGTCAATGCACATAATGCCACTGGACTGCACACCTAAAAAAATGATTAAAATGGTGACTTTGATAATTGCATGCATTTTACTATAACAAAAAGGAAAATAAGGTATCTACTTGTTTGGTACTGCCTGGCTCCCAGTTATTGATCACTGAATATAAAATGTACACTACTGTTATCATCATCATCATCATCATTTAATCACTGGAATGAAGTATTCACAGATGTGACAGATTGCAAAATATGACCCAAAACTCTTCCCATCAAACATGCACACTTCTTGCAAAGTCACATGCGGTTTGCCTTTGTGGCTCTTTCTGTCTCCTAAGGCAGGATGTGTTTCCCACTCCTGCAACCCAGCTTTGGCAGGGTGTGTTTTACTACCCACCAAAGTTGGTCCTTGGCCAGGTAACTTGCTTTGGCCATGTTTCCCATGGCTGCTGCAACAAATGGCATACACACCTGGGTGTGGGGGCACACACCTGTCATCCTGGGATTCTGGGAGCCTGAGGGAGAAGGATGGAAAATTCAACTCCCACCTGTGCAACTCAGTGACTTAGAAAGACCCTGTCTCAAAATTTAAAACTATGAAAAGACCTGGCAATGTAACTCAGTGGGAAAGCACTGGAGTCAATCCCTGGTATTGCCAAAAAAAGAAAAAGACATGCAAACTTAATGGCTTAAAACAACACAAATTTATTCTCACTTCTTTGGCCAGAGGCACAGAATGAGTCTTCAAGGCTTAAGCAAGGGTGGCCCAGGGCAAGCTCCTCCTGAAGACTCCAGGGGAGAATGCGTTTCCCTGTTGTCAGAGTCTAGGGGCTGCCCTCTTTCTGTGGCTTGGAGCCGCTCCCTCCATCCTCAGAGCTCTTTTTCCAGCCCCTGCACCACCATCACATCAGATCCTCCTGTCCTGTGTACCCACCTGCCTCCTTCTTAGAAACACTTGTGCGCTCCTCACGCACACCCCCTAATCCAGGATAATCTCCCAGCACACAGTACTGAAATTCATCCCAGCTGCAAAGCCCTGTGGATGTCAAAGAGAGTGTGCACTGATTCCAGGGATCAGGACTTGGGGCATTTTCAGATTGGGGAGGAAGCGTTATCCAAGCTGTAACAACCAGGAAAAGTTAGCAAATGCGACCGAGGAAGGAGCTGAAGATACCCTGGGCCTGGGGCTGGCACTTTCTACCTCTGCTTAGAACCCTTCCACAGCTACCAGGACACCCACTCCAGCTCACTGGATGGCAAGAGACATGTGCTCCTGTCCCTTTTATCCCACAGCCTGCAGCCAGCCTGCAACAGTGGGGCCACCCTGCTGACCAGCTGTTAATGGCCAGCTTTGACCTGCAGAAGGACCATCTGGCTGAGCACAGCTCAGTCTACCAGCCACAGAATCCTAAGTGAAACAAGTTGTTCTTTATTTAAACCACTGAGTTTCATGCACTTTGTTACACAGTAAGAGCTAGCTGAATTACGAGACAGCCACTGAGAAGGTGGGGGAAGGGAGCCCTTATTAAACATCTACTCATAGGAGGTGCGTTTCTCACATGATCTCACTGGGCCCTCACAGATTTCACTCAGGGAAGTATTGTTCCCATATTCAGACAAGAAAACTGAGACTCAGAAGGGAAACCATTGGCTGGAGACTGTGAAGCTTAGAGTTTGCAAAGCCAAGTGTCGGTCATCGCCAGGTCTTTCTGACTCCAAAGCCATTGCTATTCCACCAGGCCCATCCTGCTGTAAAATCAGGCAGGGTCAGTACTTTTTTCTCTGCAGTTGGTCTGCTCTAACCTAGTACCTCCTCCAGCAAACTCCTAAACCAGAGCTCACGTCCACCCATCCTGCCAGCCAGTCCCTGGGCAGGTATTCAGTGAGGGTGAAGGAGAGCACAGCAGGGAAGCATTCAGATGCTGGAATCAGAGTCAGATTCCAGCTCTGCCTCCACCTGGCTGTGTGACCTTGGGCGAGTTAATTCACCTCTCTGAGCCTCCATTTCCTCCTGAGCAACATGAGAACATGGTCACATCTACTTTACTGAATACTGTGCTTGTTTTGAACAAAGAATGTAACGTCACAAAAGAATAGAAAAAAAAAACAGAAACTTCCTGGGACACCAAGGCCCCAAGCACAATCAGTGACCCTTTCTCTCTGCAGCCCTCACCTGTCCCATCTGTACCCTGAGGGTACAAAACCAGAACGGTTCCTCTTTCTCCTGCCATTCTGTCACTTTAGGATTTCATGTTGCTGACTCTTCCTGGCCCATCGTGATGTCATTGTGGCCTCCTGACCCATGCACCAGGGGTGGGGGGGAGCAGCAGGTCTCAGTCATCAGCAGCGTGCCGCGATTTACCGAAGATGCCCACCCCACCCCATTCCCTGCTCCTGAGGAATCTGTGTTAGGGACTAGATGCAAAAGGAGGAGGAGAAACTCCCAGGAAGAAAGAGAGAGGGCTGTCTTTGAAGTGAATGACATGAATTATTTCAACCTAACTTACTAATTAAGACCTCATTAGCAGCCCAAATTTGTGATAGATCAGCAGAGAACTTGGCACAATGGTTTAATTTAATGATTTCTTGCATTACTTTGTTAATCATCTTTAGTCTGATTTAATTTATGCCAATGTGACTGTCCTAATTTCTAATTAAGGCATTGATGGCAGGGACAGCCGCCGTCGCATAAGAATTTCAATCAAGGCTGATACAAAAGCAGATATTCGTTTTTAAGGCCTGTGCAACGGCAATTTACTAAGCTGTCTGCTTATTGTTTTATTTCCCCCGACAGGTTGGGGAGGGTCTGGTCTTTGCCTAGGGCAGATGGTTTCTCACTAATCACAGACCTTTATAATCATCGATCTTTTAAAGCTCTGAAAAAGACCTTAGAGATTAACCATTCCAGCCTCTTCATTTCACACATGAGCCATCAGAGACCAGAGAAGGTAAGGACCTCACAGGGTCGCACAGCAAGTTAGCAAGGCCCTGGGAGGGGACCCAGGATTCCACTCCCCTCTGCAGCCACCCACTTGCCAGGCCCTCAGCAGCACAGGGCAGCTTCTGGAGCAGTTGCTACCCCCTGAGACTTGGAAGTGTGAGTTGAAATTGTGGTGGTAATTCCAATCACTCCTAGCACTTGAGGTAGACCAGGCTCTGAGCCTGGAGGGGACCGAATATTTTTCTCAAACCCACAAACCAGCCAGACACCCAGCATTGTCACTCCAGTTCTCCCATTTGCCAACTGGGGATCCAGGCTCAGAGTCATAGATTGCCTGCCAGGTTCCCATAGCAAGGAAGTAGGACGTGAACCCACGTCCATCTGATTCTTAAATCTGTGCTGTTATCGCCACTCAGAGCCACCTCTCCGGGCTACCACCTAGAGCCACAGTATTGGCACTGATCTTAGAGTTGATGGGTATTTGGAGCTTAACCTGTGCTGAGCAACTCCCATGAGACTCTCATTCCGTCTTCCTCAAATCCTGTGAAGCAGGCGTCACTATTGCATCCAACTAAAACCAGAGAGGCTGTGTGGACTGCCCGAGCCTACACAGCAAGGCGGTACCACCCAAGCTCTACCCCAACCTCTTCCTGCAGCTTCCTAACCTCCCAATTCCCTGTACTCCTCCTTAGCCCTCTACAAAATATCTCTGAGCTTAGCTGAGCTGGCATCACTAGAAAAAGGGCCCAAGACTCTTTAGTGTAACCAGGGTCCTTGGGGATTCTATGACCCCACAATCTATGAGAACCTCAATGCTAAATGATTCCTGCTATACCCTTCAACCTTGACGTGATAAGAAACAATGCCCTGATGTTATTCTCCAAACCATTCCTGCTCACCCCATCCTTCCTTATCACTATTACATTCAGCTATAGGCGGGGAAGCCAAGGATCAGAGTGGGTGTGTGAACTGCCCAAGGCCACACAGCAAGAAGCCAAAGCTTAACCTTGAAACCATCCAATCTATGTCACTCTAACTCCAAACCCTTCTGTGTCCCCACCAGAAGCTCAGCCCAAATACTAGGATTGCCTTTGGCTCCTTTCTGCTTCTCTCTCAGCATCCAAGTCATCGGTCTATCCTAGCAACTTGACCTCTACGACGTCCTCTGCCATCTACTGTGATGTCCTTAATGACAAAACGTGCCCCTTCCTGATTCCTCAGGGCCACCCTGGCTCCCTGTAGCACCCCTCACACCCTATGACCTTGGCTAAATGGAAATGGGACTGTGGCTTTCTCCAATGGCTTCCCATCACATGTGCACTTCACCCCCAACTTCCCTTCCCAGACTGCCAAGCTCTTCATGATCCGCTGCCTGCCTGCCTCTCCATCACTCTCTCCTGTCCCACCAGCAGTTGCTGCGCACTATGAGTCTGACTTTGACCTCAGGGCCTTTGCACCTGAGGCTCCCCTGCCCAGAGGCCATTGTTTCTAGCTCTTCTACCTGGCTGTCTCCTTCTCATCATCCTGTCTGCCTTTCTCAGGGAAAGGAACCTGCCCTCAGCACTCTCAACACCAGCAACCTGCTCTCTTCCCTTTGTGGCATGCACTATTCAAAATGATCTCACTTGTCTTTGGTCTCCTCGATACCACATCACCTCCATGGCAGCAGGGTCTTCATCTGCCTGGTGCACCACAGTGTCCCCACAGTGCAGCACCAGCCCCCAGCATGGACCCTCTCCGTATGCATCCGGAGGGTGAGTGAATGTCCAATGATGCCATCCGTACTGCTGGAGGAACTATGACCCAAGCGCCAGCCTCTGAGATGTCCCCACAGAGATGCCCCTGAAGGCTTTCTGTGTCCTGGATAGCCTCGGCCCATCACAGGAACCCTCAGCAGCAGGTTTCTCAATGACCTCTGTGACCCCCAAACAGTTGGCCAAAAAGCCCAGACTCTCTTTCTCCACTGTACCTGGAGATCGATCCCAGAGAACTAAAAAGTTTGAAAGAAAGTGCATCTGGTAGTGTACAGCATTTATGTTAGTCAATATAGATTTATTTAATGCAATAAATGACATAATTGGATTTTTATTTCCATAATATATTTTTCCAAGATAACTAATATTTTGAGTACTCATGGCCTACTGATGTCTTCTGAACGAACATATTTCCTGTATGATTACTCTTGTACAAAAGTGACATTTAAACAGTTTAATAAATGAGCAGTTGTTTGACTTGTATCAGTTTCAATACATTCCAGGATATTAATAAAATATATTTCATAAACCAGCTCAATAGACCATGCCATAAAAATTCAATGATTTATTAGTGATACAGTCACTATTAGTTGGGACAGATACTCAAAATGCCATTAGGGTTAAAATAATAATCAATCAAACTAATTAGACCCTATTTTTCATATGCAAATATAATTAAGCATACATTTCTCCGTAACTTTAAAGAGAATTATTAAAGCTCGACCTCGTATGAAGAGCCCCTCTCTTGAGTTAATGAAATGACAGTGTTTCAAGGTGGATATGCAAACAAAATTGATGAACCATTCTGGGCTTTGAGATCAGAGAGAGATGGGACAGCAGAGGAGGAGCTGTAGAAAAGACCACCTGTACCCGGTCTGTTCTTTCTATCAGTGCTGATTAGTGGAGGGTTCTAAGGTTCACGCTAAGCCAGGAAGACAAATCCAATATGGTGACAGAGGTAAAATGGACTGTGAGCTGTGTTCAGATTCGAGTGTCACCACCAGATGGACCATGAGCAAATTTCCTCTGTGGCCCAGTATCCTTATCTGTAAAATGGGGCTGACTATGATGATGACTGAGTCTACCCCTTGAGGTTTGCTAGAAGGTGTGAATATATGCCTGCCCCATAGCAAGTGTTCAATAAACTTTTACTGCTTTTGCCCAGGAAGCAGTTCATTTGCCCCTCAAATTTCTTTCTGGAACTTCTCAGCTGCTTTCTGGTCGCATAGCTATGGGGAAGTCTATTCCCTTCTTCCTGGGTATCATTTTTCATACGTGAACAGCTGGGGACTTGGACTAAAGATCAGAGTAAAGTACAGAGGAGGCCACAGAGTGGTTGGCAGTAACCAGCCTGTTCCTCCCTGGGTCTACTTCACAAAACCCATGAGTGCTCAAGGACTAGGGTCAAAGGAGCAAAACCCAAGTCAGAGCAGAAGTCAGAGCATAAGACCTAGTTGTGTGCAAAGGAACCAATTCTGTTGGCCAGGAGAACGGTATAGACTGGCTGTTAGGTAAAGCAAAAGGCCAGGCAATAAATACTTTGGGGTCTGCAAGTCAAATGGTCTGCAACTAATCAACTCTGCTGCCACAGTCTGAAAGCAGCCGCAGACTATGTCCTAGTAAAATTTCATTCAAACACAGGCATCAGAACAGTTTGGGCCTGTGGGTTAAGATCACATCTGCTGATACAACAAGCAAACCCCAAAATGTGTGCCAGTGGCTCAGCTATGTGTGTCCAATGGCAGACACCTATTTCCATCCCCTGCAGAGTCTGGGGCAGACATTCTCGGTCAGGCACTCCTCTAGGGGGTTTATTCTGAGACAAAACAGAGACCCAGGTCCCCATCATGTTGTGACTCCCATGTCCTCTGCCTGTTCAGTTGACAGAAGGGCCAGAGTGGAGGGTCACACATGGTGAGGTTTCTAAACTTGGTCTGCAAGTGGAGTGCATCAAACCCTCACAGTGGACTGGAACTTGATTTTTTACTCCCCCCTAAAACTCCCTCTCCACCTGTTGGCCCTCTCTTCCCCACATTTACCCACAAGGGCCTCCCGCGGACCAGACTCTCCTCCAAGGCAGCCCCTCTGCTTCCCGAAGCCCAAGCCAGGTGTGGGTGACTCGCCACCGTGTGTCTGCCCGCATATGAGCCACCCAGGAGGCATGAGATGGAAAGTGAGTTGGTGAAATGACACACAAATCAGAGATGCCGTAAAATGATGGAGCGCATGTGAAATGGGCTTTAAAAAAAAAAGAACAGAAAATAATTTAAAGAAGCAAATCCTGCATTCAACTGTCCAAGAGAGAATTCAGAGCTAAATGTGGTGCCAGCTGTATCGGTGGAGTCCTAAAGAATGATGGAGAGTGTGTGGCAATGTGCGTGTGCATGTGTGTGTGTGCATGTATCGACGTGTGTGTGTGTAGTCACTCTCGCCAATCCCCTTTGTCTCAGATGAGGGCTCGTGAGGCAGTCTCCGATTTGGTCTGGCTTCCCAGCCCTTTCCTTCCTCCTCGGGGTGAACGTACAGGGGCCTCTAGTGAGGAGAAAGATAATTATGCCCTGTGGGGAGAGGGCAAACTCAGCATTTCTCCCAAAAACCTGTGGCCCCTCTGACAGCCCTCTGCGACCAGCAACCGGGCTTCAGCTGCAAGATTCATTTCCAGCCTTAGGGAGGAAGAGGAAAGAGGCGGCTGGGACTTTTACAGCAACAAGGCTTTTAAAAAAATCATTTAAAAATTAAATTAAATGCTATTAAATTAGTCAAAGTGCCAAGGGAAGCTGGGAAGAAAGTCCCTCAGATAAATGGCCAAGCCTGAGCAACTTATAACCACAGAGATGTCAAATGCCGGGACCGAAAGGAGCTCTGGATGTTCATGGCTTTCACCAGGCTGCAGATGTGAATCACCTGGGGGAGTCACGATCGGATAAGATAACTGGCACGGACGAGGGGACGAGCTGCCCAGAAACCCCAGCTCTGTAGGGTGGGGCTGGGCTTTGCTTCACAGACAAGTTCGCAGGACACGGCTTCAGCGCAGGCATCCCCAGGGACAGAGCGCAGGCGTCCCAGCAACCTCATCCTGCACTTGACTTGCTGGTGCCTGCCAGGATCTCTCAGCGAGTCACCAGAATTGCCAAAGGAGACCAGCAGCCTCTCGAGTCCCAGCAAGGAAGACCAGGATGTAATAAGGGAGGAGAAGGAGCGGGGGCAGCAGGGCCTTCCTCTGCTCTCACCCATGCAGGCGAGAAGCATTATACTAAAGTGAAGAGTTCGAGAGTGTAAATGATGGTGTTGTGCACCGTGATAGATGCTACAGTGCATACAGCACAGCGACATAACACCACAGTAAGAGGAGACGGGAAGTGAAGAGAACGTTGGGAGGAGCCTACCTAGCCCAGACCCTAAAACACTCTCAGCTTACAGGTTCGCGTGGCGTGTTTCTGCAGACTTGCTAGATAACCTAGGACCTTGTTTAAGCAGAGAATCATCTGTCAGTCTTTAACTCCTGAGAGGAGAGGGAGGTAGTGGAGGCTAGAGGTGCAGCTGGGGACATCTGGCATGTGATTCTTCTGTCCCTCAATCCTGTCCCAGCCTGCTGGCCACGGAGCTTAGCAAAGGGTTAACAGGAGATGTTTATTTATGAACTTGGCCTATTACTGTAGTGTAATTTGAATACAGTGCCTATGTAGTTTTTTATTGCTGGCTATAATTTCATTTTTAAAGCTTTCCCTGTGCCATACTTTAAAAATGATATCTCGAACAAGAAATAAATTCTGTTTTGCAGCTGTGTTAACTATATTTACCCATGGGACACACTATTTTGTCCTTGACACAAACCCCTAGGGATTTCACTGAGAATTGCTTTGGCAGCCCGCTCACAGGGAGAGCTCAGCTGCTATTCTCCACGACACCCCACAGGGCCCCCCTGCAGTCCAAAGGGACTGAGGGAGAGTTGACGAACCCCAGAATGGCTTCGCCCTCACAGCACTCCCGTACGGCCTCAGCAGCACCCCAGAGTCCCGCTGACACACTCTGCAGACAGAGCCCGGGGCAGAGCAGCACCAGTGGCCCTGTGAACATGCTCCTGCCTGTGCCTCTCTGCACTCCTGGATCCAGTGCAATTTAGATAATTTCCCAATCTGCAGAAGGACGGCTCAGTAACCTCAGCTGCTGGCTTCCATCATTTTTAGCTTTCTTTCCCCTCCCCTCCAAGCAAAAAAAAAAATATGGCAGGGCCCATTGACACTATCAATAGCCTACATTTATTGGGTGCTTACTCTTCCCCAGACACTGCTGAGCCTTGATGCCAGCAGGGGGGATGCTGATGGCAGAACCCCAAGTATGCGCGACTGTCTCCATTCTGCAGATGTGGGAACTGAGGCTAAGGGACCTGAGGAGATGTCATCCAGGGAAATCTAGAGTGGGTCAGGAATGGGACCATCAGACACCAACCTGCACATTGCAAAACCAGGAACAGCAAATTCTGATGGAAGGGGAAAGTGTGGGGAGGAGCAGCCTGTTGGATGCATGTGCTCCAGGAAGAAAGGAATCATTTAATCTAACAGAGAGTAGGGCAGGCTGCCTGGGAGGAGGAGAAACTGAGGTCGGAGATCACCAAATCCCTACAAAACACACAGCAGAAGCAGCTGGTCCAGTTTGGTGTTTCAGCATTATAAAGAGACCAAAAAACACAAGTCTCCATGACTATCAGCCTTGAGGTCAAGTGCTGGATCTATGCTGTGAACCACTTCTAGCTCTGTGGTCTGAGCAAGAGACCTCATTGCTATGGGACTCAGTTGGGACACAGTCACCTTAGCTCACCATGTCTGTTAATTGTTCTAATTTATTGAACATCTATTATTTTCATGGACATATATTCGGGGGGGAGGATGAGAACCACAGATACGAAGCCATGTTGGCATGAAGTGAGAGATACCTGTGACCCAATCTTGAGTCTGTCATTTAGTTGTGAAATGAGCCCTCTCACCTCAGCATCCTCATCTGTAAAATGGGTGCATAAATGCCTACCTCCAAAAGGTTTTATGCAAAACATTAGCCATGTAGTTTTTCTAATAAAACAGCACTGGTTATTATGATCAAAAGTGGCTCCAAATATCTGATCCATGAGAATGTGGTTTTGAAGTGTTCAGATTTTGCCTCTAACAGTGACCACTTCAGTTTCCTCACCAGAAAAATGGAGCTAATGCCTTCTTCCCCATAGGAAAGTTAGGTAGAAGAGATCAGATTACTGTTCAGAAATACCGCATAGCTCAAACTTGCACACCTTGGTCATTGCCTGTGCCGAAAGAAAGATAAAAAACACCTGAGACAGTGAGTCCTAGAAGGAAGTGGGTGCCCTGTGGAGAGCTCAGCCTGGGCTGCCTGAATGAGTCCAGCAGAGATCAGTAGGGCCAGCCAGCTAGGCCCAGCCAAGATGAAACAGCCCTCAGCACTCCCGTAAATCAGCGAATCAACTTAAAACAGCCGCTAAGTTTTGGGATGCTTGTTCCAGAGCACCATGGAGACTGTAGCTGATACAGGCAAATTCAGTCCCAGCAAGTATGTCTACAGATCCAAGATAGGGTGCCTTCGTCTATTGTGTGTTGCTATAAAGGAACAGACTGGGTAATATACAGAGAAAAACACTTACCTCTCACAGTCCTAGAGGGTGGAAAGTTCAAGATCGAGGTTCCGACCTGGGGAAGGCCTTCCGGCTGCATCAACCACCAGCAGAAGGTGAGCGGCTAAGAGACAGTGAACAAGAGTAAGGGCTGAACTTTTCATAAGCCCCTCTAAGGTTACCACCCCCTCCCTGTGAGCACTGAGGATCCCCCTGAGGACACAGCCCCAAGAACCAATCACCAGTACATGGTCCCAGCTCCAGAGCTACTGAATCCTGGCTGAAGTTTCCAACCCTAAACCCGGGGTCAGGGTGCATTCCAACCACAGCGCACAATTCCTGCTTATTGAACACAGTCACGTACCAGCTGCGGTATGCAGCTCCTTGTGCGTTTTACCGTATTAGATCTTCACAACCATCACCAGGGACCCACAGCACTTCCAATTTACAGACACAGGAAACTGGGGCTCGGAGAGGTGTGGTCACTTCCCCAAGGGTGCAAAGGCGGGAATCAGCCCATCTTGAATAGGAGACCCAGGCCGATGCAGCGCTGGAGTCCTCGCCTTGAACTCCTGGGCTGTGGAAGACTCCAAGCTGCCAGAGTTTGAGCCCAGAGCCCTGAAAGCAGCCAGGGCTCCATGAACGCAAGCTGTCTGCGTGGCCGATCTGGCCAGCCCGGGACCCAAACACAAGCCGAGTTCTCCCTTCCGGCGCCCTGCCTAGGCTCCCACAGCAGGTGCGGGGCTGCGAGCCTCCCCTGCATCCCTCTGGCACCAATCCTATAAATATTAAACCCGCGGTAATTAGGGGAAATCAGTCAGTCACCACTCTCCTGGGCTCAGCCTGCCCCCCACCAGGCTCAGACTGCCTTTGACTAAGGAGCTCTGTTTCCTTTAATTTGGGGACCTCCTAAGAGGCATGTGTCAGGTCCAGGACATCAAGCTCACCCATGCCCGGAGGCCCTGCCTGAGCCCCATCTCAGGGGCCTCAGCCTCTGCCGAGGCCAGCAGAGGGGCTCCGTGAGAAAGGCAGGGCAGCAACCTCCGGCTCCCGTGGAGGCCTGGAACCCCAGGGGGTCCACATCTCTTTGTGGATTCTTCAGCCTCTGGTGTCCCTGCTTTGTGAGGTTGGTGACACAATGTGTGGTGACAATGTGCCACATCAGAAAACAGCCCCAAAGGCACACTTCCAGGTGGGAGTCACAAAGCTGGGACCACAGGCCACAGGGGTTTGGGCAAATCAAAGGTAGGGAATTTCCAGCAGAGCCGCAGTGTGCGACCCACCCACCTCTTGGAGAAGTGAGCAGCCAAACTCCCCACCAGGCTTCACCTTCTCCCCACTGGGAGGAACCCGAGGGCGGGACGGTGGCTGACAGGGTCCGACCCACAGGTACTCATGAAGAATCACGGTATCTGCAGACCTCGAGTCCCACGGAATTAATTTTCCCCTATCCTAGGACACATTCTCTTAAAAGAACTTAGCATTAGCCCTTTCCACAAATGGAGAGACTGAGACAGCTGGAAGTAGAAAGTTGTAGTAGCTGCCAGTGTAGACTCTGAAATTCCAGGGAACAGGCTCCAGATCCTGCCTCTCACAACTGCTAGCCATGTGACCTTAGAAAGCTTACTTGACCTCTCTGAACCCCTGCTTTCTCATCTGTGAAATTCCTTAGAGGATTTAATGTGATCATGCATATGGAGTGTATCACTCACTATCTGATCCATTTCAAGCATCAATAAAACACTGTTGTAATTTTTATCACAAAAGAACATGCAGCTCAGAGGATTGGAGGTAAAATTCAAACCCAGGTCACTTTCCTATGAAAGCGTGAGGTCTGTCCCCTCCCTCCCAATTGTACAATGGTAGTCTCCTTTCCCCAGTGTGGCATCACCCACCCCATTAGCCCCTCATATTTACAGACTGAGCTATTCTTCACAAGGTTTCTACACAAGCATCAAAGAATTATTCCCGTTTTAAAGCTGGGAAAACTGAGGTCAAGGGAAGCAAAGATACTGCCCCAAACCACACAGCAAGGAAGACTGGGCAGGGATAGAATGCAGGACTCCATGCACCAGCCCACCAGCCACTGCTCTCCCATTTCTAGTAATACCTCCTCTGGCCTGTGGGTCTCAGAGTCCCCAAAGTAACTGTTACTGTTACACTGGGTCCCATGGGTACTCACAGACACACTGAGGCAGACATGATCTACCAGGGGAAACTGAGGCTCAAGCAGAAGACACGCCCTTCCAAGACCTCAGTCCAAAGCAGAGCAGGGACTGGGCCCTGGTCTCCCACCCCAGGTCCTTCATGCTCTGGATGGAGGCTCCCCCTGCTGGAGCGAGGTCCATCACCTTCCTGGTGGCACCAATACATTTGTCCTGTGGGTCACAGGGACCCATCTCTTCCCCGCACCCATGGCGGCAGGAAGCCAAGCCTTAAACTTGACAAAGCCCACAGAGTGGCAGGTATTAATTGGTGCAATTAGGCAGCCCTTTCCCAAGGCCGCAGAAGCTGCAGCATCAATAATTAGACTCCGATTGGAATTCCTCCGGCTCGGCATGTAAACAGGACACTCTTGCTGCAGTTGCGGTAAATGATTTGTTCAAGGGGGAAAACATTTGCTGTAATTTTAAAGAAGCAATTGACTGTGTTATTAGCAGTACGAGTGTGGAGCCAGTGACAGGCTGCACATTCCTCAGCCCGGCCCGGGGACAGAGCTCTTAGGAGGCAAGGTCACCTACTGGCTGGGTCATCCAGTTTGGGACTCAAGAGACCCAGACCTAGACTCATGTTCTAATTTTCCCACTTATGAGCTGTGTGACCTTAGCAAGTAACACAGCATCTCTGAGCCTCCTGTGTAAAGTAGAGGTGATGCCAGTACTTATCTCATGGGATACCTGTGAAGATTAGACAGACCAAACCCACAGGAAGTGCTCACTGAATCAAGCCACTGTCAGTTCGCTGTTGATAATATTATGGTCATCTTGAAAATTCTCCTGGAGTCCTCGAGCAGCTCACAGCCCACCACCCGCCCACAAAGGGAACCAAGAAAACAAGTCATAGCCTTGGCATTTATTGAGCACCAACTGTGTACAGGGCTGACTCAGACAGGGACCTGCCTGCCAGGTGCTTGGAATGTGCAAGGCAGACAGATCAAGGGGAACCACTGAAACCTCACGACAACCCACCCTCTAGAAGCCCTGCAACCATACACACACACACACACACACGCGCGTGCACACACACAATCGGTGTCAGCACACCCTCAGCAGTGGCAGAAGAAATCTGTAGTTTTACATCCCTTGCCCAAAGTCACAGGACCAGGAAATGACAGGACTAGGAATGGCATTCGAGTCTGTCTGTCCCATGCCTGTGCCCATGCAGATGCCACACGCTGCTCCGTGACACACACAGTCACCCAGGCCTTTCCCCTGCTGCTGTCCTGAGAACAGCCTGCTGCGCCCTGCACCCTCCCCTTAGCCTGTGAGCACCTAGCTCACCTGAGCAGGGCGCCTGGGACCAGGCCTCCGCCCTGCGGCTCTGCCCCATACCACCCACACAGTACGGCGGCCTTGCCTCCCTCCTCTCCCCTCCTCTGCCCTCCCCAGCCCTTTCCCAAGGCCCTCTGTCCCCCACCACCAGCTCTGACTCCTAGTTGGTCCCCACCCATCACTCCCGGTTCCTAGTCTGCTTCAACCACTGACTGAAGCCAAAGGAATTGCTTCAAATGCAAACCTGGGTCACATCCCTAGGGAGTTTCCATTTTTTTCTTAGAAGGAACTTCACAAGGCTTTTAGAATGAGATCCAGACATAAAGCCATAGCCTGTGTCTAGGTAGGATTGTCCCCTGCCAGTCCCCAGTCCCATCTGCCCCACTCTTCCTTCCTTACCCCTGCTTTAATCTTGACTCCCACCCCAATTTCCTGCTCACCTGTTTCCACCAGCCCCAGG
>RJWT010027423.1:0-15505 GCA_004365215.1 Cuniculus paca | reverse complement strand
TCATTCTGTTTTGGCGGTGTGGACTTGGCCATTGGCCAAACTTCAGAAAATGTAGGTTTCTGAAACTAAGGAAAAGGCTGAAGATGCTCCCCAAAGAGTTGGTTACTGGTTCGTTACCAGCAACAGAAACCAGTGTCTGAAAATGATGACACATATTTCACTCAAGTCCCTCAAGAAATGGGCACTGGTTGGGTGATCAACAGAAGAGAAAGGGGATCAGTTGGAAAGTTGGTGTGACTTGCTCTGTGGCCAAATTTCCCCACAAACTCGAAATTGAGGCTAGCATTAGTGGATGGCCAATATGACCATTTTACCTATTCCTTTCCTCTGTGGCCCTTGTCCTGCCAGAGGCAGATGAGAAAAAGCCACCTGAGGTCATCCTACCAAGGCTCACCACAACAGCGTGGGTGCACCTGCCATTCGGGCTGCTCCTCCAGGTTCTGTAGAACTCAACCAGGATCCAGATTGTGGTGGGCCACGTCTTGCATGACCCACAGCCTCACACCACAGACAAGCCCCAGCTCAGACAATGCTGAGCCTATCACACAGGAAAATATCACTGTTCCTATATATGTGTCCCCTCCCCCAGCCCTATCTTCTATCCTCTACATTAAATATTTATGAGTTCTTAAAAAAAATACCCACAAACCTCAAATAATGCAAGTTGTCTACTAGGCAGGGAGATTTCAAGATGATAAACATTATTTAGAAACACCATGATACGCTTTGTATTGTGATGTGATTGGGGACCATATTAAAACCCACCAGGGCTATTATACCTAATTTTTGTTTCAATTCAGCCAATATCGCCACTGCTTAATATGATTTCTATTTACATTTTTCTATTGTTAGTATTTTATTGGGGTTGTGTCTGTTTTATCAAGCAGATCTCCTCTGAAAGGGAGGTCAGTCTGTGCTTGGACGTTGGGTTGGGTTTTTCTGTCATCTTTCTTTTAAGGGGGTTTCCATTATATTCTGCTTGGTCTAAATTCACTCAAAACCCCTCAGTGCTAATATAAACTCTTTCTTCACTCTTGTCCAATTACAATATTTCTACCGGCACAAAGCCTGACAGCTTGATATTTAAAAGCTATATAAACTCTCATCATCTAGTTTTATGCTCCCGTTTTTCTATGGTACCGTTGGATTCGGGTGAGTGCTACATAAAATGTGTTCATTGAAGGCTTTCAAATCAAGTTATCTTGTCCATCTATAAAAATTGAATTTTAAAGGTTATTTTAATTATAAGTTTAAACCCAGGCATTATTAATGACAAGGGCAGCCTTCCCCAACAAAGCATTCATTCGCCTGCCCCCCAGCCTTGTGGCCAAGCTGGGAAATCCTGTTATTTCCTGAATTAAATGCAATTTTGCAAAACAGGATATTATTTTTTAAAGTATTATACATTTTGCATAACTCTCTCTTCCTGGACTAGTCCAGGGTGGTGGAGGATAGAGAGCTTTGCGGCTCTGCCAGCTGCACTTGATTGGTTCTTTGCCCACCACGCACAACTCTTTCTACAGAGAGGGCAGGGCAAGAGATACCAATTTCCTGACTCCTTCAAGCCACAGCTAACTGGCTGACCATCTGGGATTTAGGTGAGGATGTCACTTCACCAAATAATTGAGAGAAAAAATAATAAAATAAATTTCAAACCTCATTTCTTCCAATTACTATCTAAACTCCTTTAGTATTTTGGGGGGATCGTTGTTATGGGGGCTCCTGTTCTCCAAGTTTCTAAATGTGTTATTGAAGCCATGATTGAAATCTGACAAAAACAGACTGCGTTTTATAATAATGTCCTGCAGCCAAAGTATGGCACCAATAACTAAACAATACTTTATCACCTTTGCCACTTTCAACAGCTCCCATTAATATTGAGATCATAGTGCTGGGCCCTCTATTCCCCAGCTGACTGCCTTAGTGACAGCACTGGCTAAGGCAGTGACATTGAAAAATATTTGCCATGACATAGCCACAAATCACAGCCAGACAAGTTTAAAACTCAATATTCACTAAACTTGCATCTGCTACTTTCTTGTTCCAATTTCTAAAACACAATTATTATATGCTTCTTCTCTGAAATAACAGAACATAAACAGTCATCGGTTAAGCAAAGAACAGAGGATGCAATAAAAAAAATTAAATTCTTAGAAATAACCAGCGGTATCATTTTATAAGGCAGAAACTATCACAGAGAAGGAGCCGAGAGACAGACACTGCATTGGGGAAAAGTGCCTGTTGTCTGGGATACTCAGCAGCCTGAACTCACATTGCAATTCCTTGCAATCTGGGGTTCATGTGACAGCCTAATTTTACACATATCGATTTTTATTTTCAGCTTTCTCAAGATGCTGAAGCAGATGTTGGCCCACTTGGCAATTGCCCCTGGTTCACTTTGCAGAGGTTATAGTCAGTGTTGCAAAATGTGTCCCAACCTACTGTACTCTTGCAGTGCATGGCCAACTTCAGTGGAACTGGACTAGCCAGCTACACCCTCACTGCCCCATTGAGACTAATGGGCCCTTGAGGACTTAAAAGTGATGCCGTTTACGATGACCCCTAATGGAAAAATTCTTAAGAGGTCTGACATTTACAATGATCTTGGAACCACAGTAGATCCTCTCTGAGAGTATCACTTCCTAGGACTCAGTATTTTCAGAGCACAGAGCATGAATTTGTGTCTATAGTACCCATTTCTAGAACAGAACCTGATACACTGCAGACTTCCAGGAAGCCAGCACAGGATGGGATGTGAGTCTCTATCCAGGATAGCACATGATTGCATGAAGGGCCAGAGAGCCCCTGTCTCTCTAACTGTCACCATGGGACTTTGACCAAGTGTCTGCTGTTTGTGGAGCCTTGGATCTTTGACTGCAGAATGAGAAGTGGATTAAGACAATCTGGGGTCACCTCCAGCATTCAAGTTCCGTTTTGTGAAAAAAATCAGTTCCATAGATACAGACCACTAGAATCTCATATACTAAATGGCCAATTTACCATTGTGACCTTACTCTGAAAGACACTGAGACTGCCCTCAGAGCCTGTAAACCTTCCTTTGTAGATACCTGATAAGTTCTTTCTCTTACATACCTTTTTTTTTTTAAATAGAAAGGTGGCTTGTTAACCCATAGACTTGTGGATACAGCCTCGTATATTGCTAAATTCAAACAAGATGAAGACTGGGAATTGTTCATTGGCTGTAGCAATGCAAAAAAAAGTCTTTGGTGATAAATAAAAGCCATTTTAGCACATATAATAAAGTGCTATGACTTTTGCATATTAAATTCATATTGACACAAATCTACCAAATTAGTGCTTATGACCCAAAAATAGTTTTTCTTGTTCACTTTTGCTTGTCTGTAAGATCAACAGGGACAACAATCTTAGGATGCACTACATCCCCCATGGTTATTGTATCTCAGTGTCCCTGCTGTCTGTGACTTTAACCCACAGGTTCCTGTGTGGAGAAGTCACCACCAGAACCTCTTAAGCAAGGCCCTGACTTAGGTGAGGAGGTAAACCTTGGGCTGAGTCTGGTGCCATGAAAATAGGAGGCATCCAAGGAAGGAAATAAATGAATAGTTTACATATGGCAGGGATGTGAATTCCTGCACACAGAGGAAAAGCTGTGGTGGATTATGTTTCCAAAGCAATGCTGTCTCCCCTGTTACTTGATTATTTGCAATGTGACCTTCAGTCCCCCACCCCATCACATCAAAAGTTGTTATCTACTTCCCCTCTTCTTGGATCTGGATAGGAATTGTAGTAGCAGGAGGCTACATGACATTGAAAAGGAGGTCATAAAGTATCACTCTGTTTCTCCTTTGTTTCTTCATCTCTTTCCTCTTGGATCCCAGCCACCATACTGCAAGGAAACTTAAACAGTCACTGGGAGAGATCCGAGCACCTGGTCAACAGCTCTGAATACCTAGGCATGAAAATAGACTGTTTGGGACACTCCAGCCATCCAGTGCCCCAGCCAACATGATGCAAAACAGAAATATCTCCAGGCCTACCTCAGAATTGTGGGAAAAAATGAACAGGGTTATTTGAGTTCCTTACATCCGGGACAATTTGTTATACAACAACAGCTAACCGAAACAAAGTTCTACCTCAAGGGAATTTATATACTTGTGATGCCATTGTTTAACTTTTCTATTTAAAGATTTTCAAAACAAAAAAGTGAGAAAAAACTTTATTTCAAAGTTTTATCAGCAGAAAAAAACATAAACAGCAGAACACACTGTGGCATCCAAATTAAAACATGCACCCAGAATTTCCAAAACTTCATGAAGCAAGAGAGTGAATGGAAATAGGGCAACTCTCTAAGCAATTGATGAAAAAGCCAAGAAGTCAGAAAAAGGGGGAGTGGGTTTTCCACAAGATAGCAGATGGTGCTTAGATGGTCCTGTCTTTAAGACAGCAAATATCTAGGAAAACATCATCTGAGTGAAAGCAAAAGTGGGCCTGTATCGTATAGACACTTTGTCTACTCAACATCACGTACTGCTTCAAAAACCCAGATGTTATTGCTCTGGTCCTTTATAAGAGAGGCACTCTTTATGCAGATGGAGAGGCAAAAAGTGGACTCTTCCAAGTGGCCAAATGTTGATGTCATAGCTTAACAATGTTCAAAGATATGAAATGTCCAATAATAAAGGATTGAGTAAACGAGGATACATTTTTTTAAAATGGAGTCCTCAGTGGGCTTTAGCAATGGTGGAGAAATATTTCAGTGGCAAGATGTTCTAGAAACTCCCAAATGTTTTGTGCAAAAGGCCAGCTACAAATTAATATGGAGAGCATGACTACATTCTATGAGAAGCATACTGTATCAAAGGAGATTAGGAAAAGTCTGGAGAGTAATATGCCAGTGTTCCCAGGAATATTCTGGCCGTTAGGGTTGTGATACCTTTTATTATCTTCTTTAAAGTTGTCGGCACTGTCTTTGCATTATTTTTAAAAAGTAAACGAGAGTTACATAAGGTAATAAGTACATAAGTAAGTAAATAAGAAACAAGGAAACTATTTTCGTAAATAGTAATATTAACATGAGTTTCCGTGCTTTCGAGTGTCTGGTTTTCTCTCTAGTTGGCCTCTGAACAATTTGCTTGAGGAAAGATAAGAATTCGTTCTAGGAAGCAGATTATATTTTGATTCTGACATGCAAAGTAGAACTTTGCGACAGAACAATGTGCATGAGAACTAGGCTTTTGACAGAAGAAATCGTTCTTGTACCTCTGGTAAACCTTCAGCCAACCTGAGTAGATTGAGCCTTGGAGGTTTAGATGAAAAAAAACAGGCAGAGAGAGTGGGAGGACTCCTGTCCTCCATCTCCAGGGATGCAGGAAGGAGACACACAGCAGTAGGAGGTAGAGGATAGGCAAGGCCAACCAAGGACCCTCACTTGGCCAGAGGCCTTTGCCCAACTCCGGGAGGAGGCAACCATCTGGGAAGCCTATGAAACAGGGGTTGCCAGGCAAAGATGGAGTCAGTCAGATGAAGGTCTCCACAAACTCTCAGTCTTCCTTGTTTCCAAGTCTTTCTTGGCTCTGAATTGTGCTCTGAGAGCAGTAAGCTTCCAATGAATTCCGTCAGTGTGACTGACAGGGAATGACCAGGAGCAGCCGCCAGAGGGAAGGCAGGATAATGAGAAAGCACCTGAAACCAGATGTCTTGGTTCTAGGGTCTGCAATGTCAAATATACCATACGTGAGTGATTCAGGCAACAAATACATCCTACAGCTCTGGAAGTTGGAAGTCTGAGATCAAGGTGCCAACAGCTTTCGTGTCTGGCAAGAGCCTGCTTCCTGGATCACAGATGACTGTCTTCTCACTGTGTCTTCAGATTGTGCAGAGGTGGGGGGATACAATCATGCTGTTTTCTATAAGGGCACTAATCCCATTTGCAAGGGCTCCATCATCAGAACCATATCACCTCCCACAGGCCTCCTCTCCAAACACTATCACTTTGGTGGTTAGGCTTCAACAGATGAATTCTGGAGACAGTCTGTCTATAACACAAGGAAAATTTAGGTCCACAAGTTGGTGCTACTTCTTGGCTATGAGGACTCAAATAAGTGATTCTGTTTCCCCAGAGCCTCCATTATCAATCTGAAAACAAAGAGCACAAGAGCTCTCTGCAGTGCTCCTGTGACAACTAAGGCATTGCGTGTGGGGCACCAGCTATGAAATCCATCCCACCCAGAAATTTGCAGCATCTGAATCCCCAGCCTGAGCCTGAGGCTCAGGCAGGCAGCAGGAAGAACTCTTGAATGAGAGACTTGAGTTCAAATCCAGGCCTACTACCTTGGGCCTCAATTCCCACATCTGTAAATGGGGAGTTTGCAATAACCAAACCTAAGATTCCTCCACTTTTGCCACCTATGATCACAGGGCGACCTCCTGCAGGGGGAGCTGCAGTGACCAGTGCTGTCCATGTGGGCATCAGGGGCTGCTTAGGCAGTGCTCACAAACAAACAAGATCAGACTTCTTGGAAAGAGTCAGAGAAAAATGCTTTGCCCCACCCAGGAAACATGAAAATACTCATGTTCCACTGATCACTTGAGAAGGAGACAAATGACACATTTCAGAGGGGAGCTTGCACACAATTGTCTCTATTATGGAAAGAATTCTCTCGCTTGAGACGGGCCTTTATGAATAAACTAAATACAGCTAGTATTAAAGGCAATGGTGCAAATGATTGACTAGCTTGACGCTTGATTCTCCTATCCTCCCAGCGGCTTCATGTGGGGCTGAGGGTTAGTTAAGGAGAGCTCTGCATGCAGAAAAGGCACCTACTTCACAGTGCTCCCAGGCTAGGGAGGGTTCTGACCAAGGCAGGCTCTTGCTGTGGGAAGCACATGACTTGGGCCATTTGCATGGGGCAGACCCAGGCCAGGGCTTGCAACATTTTTAGGTTCACCCCCAATTTGGAGACCCTTTTCTTCCTGTGATGAGGTATCCCTTACCATGGTCTGAACATAGGCCCCAGTTAGGCCTCCCTGACTGATGAGTCTACCTGGAGGTGTCATGGGTCCACATACTTGAAGCAATGCAAGGCAGTGCTTCTCTATACCTTGCTCATCCCTTACGACCCCCGAATGTACCTCCCACCTACTCCAAGGAAGAAACCTCCATTATCTTCCAATCAAGTAGCAAAAAGTCACAGAGCTAAGATGCCAAACTGGTCATTGCACACTGGTTCTGACCTACTTGTCCCTTGTTAAAGGAAACTGGATGATTATCAGACACCTGGTCCAGAGATAGGAGAGCCTCCAGTCAAAACCATGATGGTTACTTTTTCAGTACTCCCCCAACCCATGCACACCCACTTTCTTGTTCATCCTTGCTTCTAGACCAGGTGTGTCCCAAGTCTGCTAGCTGGTGTGACCTGACCCCAAAGGGCAGCACCACCATGCAGAGCTGTGAGCCTTGAATCCTTAGCTTTGTACCCCACTTCCTGCCTGTTCCAGGGAAAAGGGGAATCTAAGCTCATGATTCTCAGAAACAATCAATGCCAAAAGCAAGGCAAATACATATTTCTTCTCATTTTTTCGTCACTGGCCACCAGCTGAAGCCCTGGAGCTGGAGATTGAATTTGAGACCTGTTGTTTTCTGAGACCCTACCTAATCTCATAACTGAAATGTTGCTATTGATCAGAACGAGGTCCCTTTCAGGAGGGTAGGGAGCATTTGACAGCCAACTCTGCCTCCTGGTCACTGGTACCTGAATGTATGTTGGCCTCACACATACTCACCTGCAAAACCACTGACCAGCCTCATTCCCTTGATCCATCTCGGGCATGGCCACAACTGATATTTTCCTAAAGTATGTCCTCCAAGCCCCTCTCTGTGTGGTGGGAAGGTGAAGTTCCCCGTGATTCAGCAATGAGAAGAGCCCTTAGCCTGGGCTCAAGCCCCACACCCTGACATGAAGATTGCTCTCTCTCCTGTTCTCTCATTCTTCCCCACCCTGACTCTGTGTGAGTGTCATCAGTCCAGTCTTCTGGCCCCATGTCCAGTACAGCCTCCCTTGTCGCCACTCTGTGGATATCACCTGCCTCCTTGCTTCCCGTCTGCCCTGTGTGTCCCTCCAGCCCCACCTCTGTCCTTAGCACACATAAGACAATTGACCTCTTTTTTCCTCTGAACCTTCCCAGCATCTATACTGGCCACACTGGAGGCACCTGTTCTAGAAGAACTTCTACATGCCTCTCAGCTTCCCCTGTCAACAGATTTGTGGGCCAACCATGTCATATATTGTGCAAATGTTGACCACTGACTAACAGCTATCAGTTTTTCTGTCACCCCTACCTTCCCAATGGAAAGAGCATCTTTTTCCTTTGAACCTTCACAGTGCATTCTGCCCGACTTATGATTTACAAGCACATGGAAAACCCTTGCCTGCACGGAAGCAAGTTTGGTTAACATGGGTCATTGTTGTAATCATAATTATTCCTTTGTCAGTACCAAAAAGAACAAATAGGTAAAAGTATGTTGGTACTGAAGATTGAACCTGTACTAAGCAAGTGTTCCACCACTGAGCTACATTCTCAGTCATTTTTAAATTTTATTTTGAGATAGGGTCTCATTATGCTGCCCAGACTGGTCTCAAACTCACCACCGTCCTGTCTCAGTCCAGAAATTGCTTGGATTGCAGGCCTATGCTACTGCATCCATTCACTTTTAACACATATCCTTGCAGCATCCTATGCAAGACCCAGAATTCCTGGGGCAACGCTGTTGGCTGAACACCTTCGTGCCCTGCAGCAGCACCAAGCACACAGTGGCCAACAGTGAGTAGTCAATGGCTACCGTGTGAACACACAGATCAGGCTTCCCTTCTACCTTACATAAAAAGTGTGTATGTAACCCAACCAGATTTTAGGGATCCAAGTAGCCCTTTCTCAGAATTGCCACATTGAAAGAAGCTGATCTTTATTTGAAGGTTTCATTCAACACCAAAGGGGTTCCACATCCTTGCCCATAATAATGCTCCCTGACATGGGTAGCTCTGGTTCTCCAAACTTGTCAGGCTCTGCAAGCATCCCAGTGCTTCTCCTACCCTTCCTCTTTACTCCTGATTTCCACCCACACCATACCGCTTCCCTCTAATACATCTTTCTGGTTGACTTTTTAGCTATTCTTTGCCACACATTGCTGTTAAGTTTCTTTTAAGGAAGGACAGCTGATGGCCTGAGGATCTTACTTCATTTTGCTTAGAATCACAGGGCTGTGAACATGACCGGAGCTCAAAATGTCCATGTTTGCAGCCCCTTTGTAGTCAAACTAGCCAGCAAAGTCCTATCTTGTGGGAAGATCTCAACTCTTTCTTTTAATAAAATATAAAACTATGATTATTCTTAAGTATCTCTGAAACAAATTGATAAAGCCATGCAATAGAAATGGAATTGCTAAAACAAATCTTTTAGAAATATACAAACTGATTTATAATTAAAAACAACAAAAAATAAAACAGCTACTCTGAGATAAGGCAGAGGCATTACAAGTTTGTACCCAACCTAGGCAACTTAGCAAGCTCCTGTTTCAAAATAAAAAGTTTTAAGAAGGCTAGAGACTCACTTCAGTGTAAAGATCTTGGGTTCAATCCTCAATACTATCAAAAAACAGAAAAGAAAAAAAAACCCTCCAAGGTAGTGTAGTCTAACATTTGTTGACATTTACAACGTAATTATATTACCTTCTAATGTTTAAGTTCATTGGGTTCTAAGTCTTCTAAGTCTTCTAGTCAATCAACCTTAGGCAATATTCTGAAAAAATAAGTGTTCTCACCAAATGTGTGCAAATTTTTGTTCCTGTCATTACTCCCTAAACAATACAGTATGACAACTCTTCACGTAGTATTTGCCTTGAATTAGGTATTGTAAGTAATCTAAAGATGATTTTGGGTATATGGGAAGATGTACACAGGTTACATGCAAATATTAGACCATTTTATATAAAGGTAAAAGGGAAATTCCCCACTGTTATCAATAGATAACCTTTTCTGTTTTTCTACCCATTTATTCTGTGAGAATTTCTTTTCCTTTGTTGTTTTTAATTTTCACTATTTTATTTTATTTTATTTTATTTATTTTTGCAGCACTGGGGATCAAACTCACAACCTCACTCTTATCGGGCAGGTGCTTAGGCCACTGAGCTAAATCCCGAGCCCTAATTTTCATCATTTTAAAGACTTTTTTAAAAAAATGTGATGAATTTAGTACTGCTAAAAAGAAAATAAGAATGAAAGCTTCTTGGAGATGAGACTTCAGTCTGTCCCCCACACACCTATGCCCTGCCAAACAGTTCCATGGGTGATGAAAAACAGCTCCAAAGCAGAAAGATATTTAAAGTTTTTTGAAACCTTCAATTTAAAACAAACCAAAGCAAGCTGTAGTTTTTCCCAGTAGTCATATTTTCTAGTCAATGAGAAGAAATAGTAGAAAATTTTTTAATCCTTTGATTTTTATTAGTTTATATTTACAGTACATAATGATGACATTCATTGTGGTGCATTTACATAACACAATTTAAATCCTTTTTTTTCCTCTTTCCCTCCCGCTCCCTTTATCACTTCCCATTTGAGAAAGGCCCATCTCCCTTCTTTCTCTTTATTTTTCATTTTCTCTTTATTTATAATTTGGATTTCTCATAGAAGAGAAACTATGGGATATTTAAGCTTGCAAAGACAATCAAGAACGTGAAAGAAGCAAGTCCTCCCTGCAAGTTGGTGTCATGTACAGACCATTGTGGAGAGAACCAGATGCCGGCCCAGTCTGGTGAGGAATAGCCAACACCCCCTATACCCCCCCAACACTCCCCCTACCCCACTGCAAGCAATCAGCTGATTCGGAGAAACACAGGCTGCAATGACAGCTACTATAAAGCACAACTTAGGGCTTGTAGTGTTTAGTGGTTCACTGACTTTGCAGTCTAAAGTCAATATGATCATCTATTCAGAGGATAACAACACGCAATGTAGCATCTATGGGGGATCTCCTTCTGAAGGTGGTAGCCATTGTTAATTCCCTATCATCTTGTCTTCAAGTTCTGTATCATTTTCATTGTTTTGTTGGGTTGGGTTTTATTCTGTTTTGTCTTGTTTGATTTTATTATGTCTGATGGCATGGGCAGCTATTTCAAAGAAAACAAGATATATTACAGTAACCATCTTGGATTTACTCTTATCTTGTTTTGAAGTTCTTTATGGCATTCATTGTTTTGTTTTTATTGGTTCTATTCTATTCTGTTTTGTTTGATTTTACAATGTCTGAAGGTACGGGCAGCTATTTTGAAGATGACAAGAGGCATTATGGTAACCATTGTTGATTTCCTATTGTCTTATTTTGAAGCCCTGTGTCATGCTGTTCTGTTTTGAATGGGTTTATTCTGTTTTATTTTGCTTGATTTTATTCTCTTAAAATAAAAACTACAAAAAAAGAGTGTGAAAGGAGAAGCTAAGTAATAACAAAATAAAAATAGTAAATTAATATTATCTAGCATTTCCATGTCAGACGCTGTTTGAAGTGCTGCTCGTATACTAACTCAGTTAATCCTCTGAACAATGCTACAAGCTGGGTATTATTCTCATTTTAGTAGATGACAAAATTGTGGCAAGAGAGGTTCAGTCCCATGGCCAAGATCACACAGTTGGTGAGTGAGGGAGCTGAGTGTTAAACCCAGGCGCCTACTTCAAAGCCCAGGCTTCCAGCCACTGCACTATCCTGGTCAGACTGACCCACACTAGAGCTGCCCAGGGGTAAAGAGGGCTTCCTTGAGTGAGATCAGCTCCTCAGTTCTGTACCCTGCACAGGAATATTATGGAGGAAATTCAGGCTTTGCCTGGAAGGAGGAAGGTTTGAGCAAAATGGCTTTTATGGTCTCTTTCAACCCTGAGAGCTACGCGTCTAAGGATGGTGTCTGATTTCTCTAACATATTATATCTAAATTCACTTTTTCCTTCAGCTCCCCCAATACTCTTGGGTTCACATGAGGGAGTCCATATACTGGCTAATACATAGAGAAGGAAAACAAAATAAAAGGAAATCAAATCTCTCAGATGAGTATGTACGAATGCCAACATTTTCTACACAGTTGCTACATTCTAAATTACCCATGCCCCCCAGAGGTCAGCCCAGGACACGTCTAGCTATGGCCAACCCGAACACTAGGATCGTTTCTGGTAACATCACAGCACCCCACGAAAACCCTTCAAGTCCTTAGAAACAAAACTTTGCCAAGAGGAAACAAAACTCACAGGATGACATCTGAGAGCTAGGTGTCCCTGAATGCCTTTTCTTAGGCTTCTCAGCTCGACCCATAAAACTTTGCAGGCTGCGTTTGTGTTAAACTGTTCCTGATATGCTCCAGTAAGTGTGCTTTCGACACATTGTTAACATAAGCCCAGATCTGTAATACAGCATGGACAATTAAGTGCACAATTTTTGTATAAATGCAAAATCCCTCACTGTGAATTATTTAATTAATGCTCTCCAGTTCATTTAATAGAGCTCTTTCAGAGGCCATTTCACTCACAGAAAACTAATTTCATTCTCTGGGTTGATTTAATTAGATTGTATGATATATGGTATTGCTAATTCAGCGGCTCCGGACGCAGTCTGGGCCCGTTGCTCCTATTGTCGGCAATCTGTCAGCCCCATTTTTAACAGTATTGAAAAATTCAAGCTTTATTATTGCTCGCTCACTCTTTCTCTCCCATCAGGAGGAAAGTAATGAGCTTTTCTTCTTACGAGAGCCGGCAGAGAGCGCGGTACCCTCAGCGCTTCAGGCATGAGGCAGTATTAACAGGGCTGATTCATGAGTTAAGTTTCCAACTGCTCGTGGCTATTAGCACTCAGTCCTTCGGCTGTCATTTAGTTAAAAAGACTCTTCGGTTAATTCACTCTTTTAATGAGACTGTGCTATTCAACTAATGTATTTTACTGTATGAAAGGTCACACCAGGAACCAAAACAGATTGGAGGGAATGTAGCAAGAAGCCTGGCTGTCAAGAAACAATTCAAGCCTCGGAGGCATTTAGCAGCCCCTGCGTCTGTAATAAGCTAGGAACTGATGGGCCAGCGTTCACCTCCAGAGTTGAGCGCCATAAATCAAGGCTAAAGAGAAGGCAGATTAATCAGAGGCTCAGACAAAAAGAGCACGTGTTTCATTACCCATATAATCACTAACATGATTGCCAGACAAGCTAAGAAACTGGATGCGGGGCTGGAAAAATATAGTTCAAGAGAGCGCTGGAACTCAGTTCTGTTTAGCTGCAAGCACTAAATCTTTTCATTAAGGCCCCATTGCCTCCATTTTCTGATTCAGCACTGTGGGGAGAGAGGAGAAAGAAGAGCATCGGAGAGGTGCAGGTCTGAACTGGCAGGCGTGGAAGGCCAGAGGAGGCAGAGGCAGGAGGGGTGGGTGGGTGCTGGGCAGGCAGTTCACCAAGCCTTGAAATGCAATGCAGGTTCAAGTTGGATCAAGGATTCGGCCCTACGGACCCAGGGGGAAGCTCCAGAGCCATCCTGGAAGCTAAAGAAGGGTAACAGACCAGACTTACGGCTTTCATTTGGTCTTTCATTTCTTGGGGTTCACACACACATTTTTGAGGTGCTATGAAAATACCAATGCCTCTTTCCCTGACTTCTGTTTTCTTGTATTAGCCAGTTGCCAGCCTGGATTAGCAGAAAGGCTCTGCATAGAGGTCATTTCACCAGGATTCTTAAAACATTCTCTCCCTTTCTCCTTCCAAAGCCTCCAGACCACCCCATGGTAGGAGAGAGGGACAAACAAGATGCCTGAGCACGTTTACCCGCTGGTTCCTTCTAAGACACTTCTTCCACAGTGACTCAAAGATCAAGCGCATGGTTTTCAAAGAGGAAATCACAAGAAACTGCCCTTGCCTGGCACTGGGTCATTCCCCTCCTCCCTAACTCTCTCTGCAAGTCCTACTTCCAGTTACTACCATTGGGAAGTTGAGCAACCAACAACACCTGGTAGAGAGTAAGAATATTTTCCTTAGGGCCAGGGATGTAGTTTAGTGGTACAGCACCTGCCTGCAAACACGAGACCCTGGGTTCAATTCCTGGTACCAAAAAAAGAGAACATTTTCTTTAGAACTCGAGTTTCCTCCAACTGAACAAATCATGCCAATTTGAAATTCCTCCAGCTCGCCCAAACAGGGAAACCGTATGTTTAATTACTAAACATCTGTTGCAGAGAATACCCCCTCGCTTTTGCAGCTCCAATCTCTCGGTATGAATTTTAAAATCTGTCAGCAAGGGATCACACAAGCTCTGGGAGCAAAGAGCTGCTCACGTTAACCTCTGAACCAGATAATCTAACAGTAATCCATTCAGAACTAATCAAACATTTACAGAACCGCACCGGCATCCCGGCAAACAATTCGTCATCTTCATGCACTCATTACACTTCCAACATCTCAATCTACCTATGCAAATGAAGCGAGGGAGCTGACATCAGGACCATGTACAGAAATTATAAACAAATATTCATCCATTATGCTGCTGGAATTTAACAGCTGAAGGACTAACAGTAGCTGAACTTCAAGCCCTGAGTATCAATTATTTATGAACCTAAAACTGACAGGACTGTATAGGTGAATTAGCTGCATATGTCAAGCTTTGTTATAAATCCCAACCTACTGTAAAACTCATTTTCATAGAATGTATGTACAAGGCTGACAATATATCAACAGCACGGCATTAATAATTTAGAGGAATGAGACCATAAGGGAACACCTTGGAAACTCTGCTCTGCTCCGTAGTTGATATTACAAATAAAAAAGTCAAATAAAATGAATTTCCCATAAACAGAGAATCAAATAAAGCATTTTCTCCATAATTTTATTTTCAATTTTCAAAAACATATTGGTTGATATTTTCATGTTTAGGTACTGTAAGTATCACTCTACATTATCTTAATTTCTTTCCTTTTTTTCCCCCTTCCTAAGGAAATGGCAGGGAAATTTTGGATCTAGTGATGAACGAAAGGTTTCCCTTGCTTTCCTTTATTTTTATGACAAAATAAGAACAAGATGGAAGAGAAGCTGAACCATGCATAACACTGTTTGTTGTGGGGAAACTGTTTGCTATGATTTGCCAGTGAACCTATATAATAAAACAAAGCACTATGCAATAATAAAGATGGTTAATTGAGACCGTATTTTTCAAGAAAATGTTGGGATTTCCCTAGCTGTCAGCCTCTATTCTGAAACACAGATGTGCAACCAGTTGTGAAATCTCAGCAACCTGCACACAAGTCCTGCAGGACTCCTGCATGGATGAGAAACCAGAGCAAAGCAGCTTCTCGGGTATGGTAGGGTACAGGGGAGGAAGAGCCAGGCCACCTCTGCCATCTCAGATGGTGCAGCGCTGGGTTCAGCCCCCTCTCCCTTCCCTCTCACTCATCACCAGCTTTAACCTTAGCAATCATTTTTAGGCGAGCAATGCTCAGCTACGGAGACTCTTTGTCA
>RJWT010027422.1:5282-15607 GCA_004365215.1 Cuniculus paca | reverse complement strand
TGTAAGTGTGTAGTTCAGAGGTATTAAATATATTCCTAATACATAGCCATTACTCCCGCCTATCTCCATAGCTCTTTTGGTCTGGTAAAACTGGAATCCTAAACACAGTAAATAGTAACTCCTAAAAAAAAAAAATTAGTAACTCCTATTCATTCCTTACCCCTGTACTCAACAAGCCGTATCTCCTTTCTGTCTCTGTGATTCTGCCTACTCAATATTAGTGGAATCATACAGTATATGTCTTTTTTCTGATTGGCTTACTTGCCTTAGTGTAGTGTTCTCAAGATTCATCTGTGTTGCAGCATATTGAAGATTTTTCTCCCTTTTTAAGGTGGTACTACATTACATTATATGTATATACCACATTTTGTTTAGCTATATCTATCGGTGGATGCTTGTTTCCACATTTTACCTATTGTAAGTAATGTTGCTATGATTATGTTTATACAGATATCCCTTTGAGATTCTGCTTTCTATTTTGTGTGTTTTCCTGGGACTAGAATCACACCATCTTATATTCCCACCGGTAGTTCATAGGGATTCCAATTTTTCCCATTCTTGATAACACTTTTTTTTTAATAACCATCCTAATGGATGTAAGGTGGTACTGGTTTATAATTTGATGAAAGCATATCTGAATATTTTCTTATTCTTTAGATCCTGAAAAATTTAAAATACTGTATAGTTGTCCCTCAGTGTCTGTGGAACCTTGGCTCTAGAATCCTCTCCCATATAAAAATCTGCATGTGCTCATGTCCTTTATGTGAAATGGTGTGGTGGTGCAGGGACACAGGGTCACTGTGAGTTCAAGGCCCACCTGGACTACACAGTGACACCCTGTCTCAGAAAATCAAAATAAGTACATATATGGTGTAGTAGTTGCCTGTACCCTACATGTATCTTTCTATATGCTTTAAATCATTTCAGGTTACTAACAATACCTAATACAACATAAATGCTATGTAAGTAGTTTACTGTATTGTTAAGAAAATGATGACAAGAAGACATATGTATCCATACTTGGTACAGCACAGTCACTGTTCCTAGTGTGTTCCATCCAGGCTGGTTGAATCCACCACCCATGCAGACTCTGTTGCTATAAGGTGCCAACTGTATGTGAAGCCTTTGTCACGTTGTGTAACTCAGTTGCTTGCGTTTATGCCAAATAGACATTTGTTCAATGGGGTTTATATAACAACCTTTCTCTTTTTGTCCTGCTGGATGTCTGAGTCACTCTATTGGTAGCTTTCTTTTTCTTTTCTCAAAAGCTGAAGTGAGGCCCATAGGAAGTGGAGGAGCATACGTGGAACCACAGTGCAGTATCGTGTAGGCTTGCTGGGGTGCATGCTCAGGAGCTGTGCAGTTGGCCAGTCCAGGTCTGTCAGCATGTGTAAATGGCTCTGGCTGTGTGTGTTATGCTCCAAGTCATGATCCTGGGCATGAACATGTTATATTGTTTGGAAAACTGTTATATGGACTGCTGTGCTAAGAGTGCAGGGATAGAAGCACCAGTGTTGAACAGGTCTAGGTTCACTGGTGTAGTTGTGGGTACTGTTCAGTAATTAATCCTTTGGAGCAAATGCCAGTGCTTCAGATGCAAGTTATTTCACAGAAAGGACTCTGTGATAGGAGGACAGGATAAGAAAATAAGCATCTGTGTCTTAGGTCTGGCCTAAATGTGTATTGGTGTTGACCCAGAGTCTCCTGCATGCTAAACACATGGTCTACCACTAAGCAACACCCCATTCCCTACACAGATTGCTAATATCAGTGAGACGAGGGTAAGTTAGCTCTTTCTTGCTTTTTATAAAGTATAGGGGAGAAAAAGTAGAATTCTTTCCTAATCGCTTGTTGACCCAGCTAAAATATTGTAATGTCTTGCAATTTTAAGGCACTTAGACATTTGTTTTTTTGTTTGTTTTTTCGTATTTCCACTGTTTGTTTTATTTTTTTTTTCGGACACTTGTTTGTTTAGTTGAATTATGTGAAAGGACAGACAGAAAGGTCAGGATCATATTTGAACAGTTTAAGTAGAAGGACATTATTTAATGAGGTAGTAGGATCCTTTCATATTTTTTGTTCTCATGATTTACACTTTGTTACAGATTTTCTATCCATCTTTAAGAAAGAAAGGCATTTTAATAAAACATTAACAGTTTTCAAATAGCTTTAAATGTTGAAGTAATGGATATGTACATACTTTTACTCATATATGTATATACATTCATATATGTTAATATAAATATACAAGAATATTGTATATAGAATGCTGTCTAAATAAATGCATTAAGTATAATCCTTCTTAAATCTTTTTTCTGTTAAGGTTACTTTATGATCATAATGTGGTATGTGTTTAGTGGTAGTAAAAAATTATAGTGACTATCCCTTACTGTTTACTTTGTGCTTTTCATGCATACATTCTCATTTATTCCTTAAAATTAATAGTATAGGATGGAATTTTTTATTTTATTTTATTTTATTTTTTTTGAGACAGGATCTTGCTGTGTAGCCCAGGCTGACCTCCAACTCACAGCATTTGTCCTGCCTCAACCTTCCAAGTGCTTGGATTGCAGGCATGCACCACCATGCCTGGTGACGAGAAACAATTTTATGTTAGGAATCAAATTAATTGCTCAAAAATGTGCAACTAGTAGACAAGAAAGCTATAACAGCAGAATGTTTCAGGGATATAGGAAGCCAGGTGATTAGAAGAATGAGAGTCAAGGTTTGAAATGTTAAGAATGTGGAATAAGAGAACATGGAGTGAATAAACTAGAGAAATACAGTAGGGTTTGAGAATAGCAGCACATGTCCATGGGAGGTCAGTGGACATGGCCTGAAGTGCTGTTTGTCAGCATGGACTATCCACTGACCTCACAAGGCCATCTTGCCATTCTGTAATCCTACTGCATTTCTCTGGTCTCTTGGCTCCTGCTCACCCCCAGTCCTATTTCTATTGTAATGACTATTTCCAGGAGCTAGGAAAATGTGCTCTGTGCATTATCTTAACCTCACAGCTCTAAGAATAATGTCTTGTTGCTGTCCACCAGTGAGGAAACAACTCAGCATTTAAGACCTAGTCCCAAGACACACAGCTAATGAATGGCCTTAAATAACTGGCTCATGTGGAAGCCTGTGCTCTTAACCGCTGTGTTGAATTACCAATGGGTCAGCTATCTGCAGGTTTGAAGAAGGCCTTCCTCTGAATGTCCATCAACCCTGGAGAAGAAATGAACACCCTAGCCTCTTATTACAATTATTATATGCTATGGCACATGAGACACATATAAATGCACATGCTGATCTTTTTGAGGTGTTCTTGGTTAGGAGAACCAGTGTCATACTGGGAGTACTAGACAACACAACTTGGGATCCTCCTTCCTTAGCCAGTCCTGACTGTATCGTTTCTACTTTTTTAGTTTATAAGGTTGTTTTATGACTCAGAACCTGGTGTATCTTATATTCCACGTATACTTTAGAGTGTTATTAAGAAAGACTGTCCTGTAATGTCACCTAGGTTAAAGGCAGGAGAGTGTCTTACTCATTTTATCAACAATGTTGAAAGTCTATAGTTATACTTGTAGATTTTTGTGTTTCCTTGTCATATGAGAACGTGTGTATTTTGAAGCTTTGATTGTACATACATATTTAGGGTTTGTGGTAGTCAGCTTTCCACCGTTGTTACAGATACCTGAGGTAAACAAACTCAGGAAAAAAGGGTCACCTCGGTTCACAGTTTTGGAGGTTACAGTCTGTGTCACACAGCCTGTTGCTTTTCAGGCCTGCAGCAAGGCAGCACATGATAATGGAGGAAAGTGAACAACATAGTGGAGCTGCTCAGCTTAGGATCAGAGGGCAGAGAAGGTGGCTCTGTGGCCCCTCTGGAGAGCTGCCCCAGTGACCTGAAAGTCCCAACAGGCCCACGTCTTAGGGCTTCCACCACCGACCAGTAGTGCAGAATTGGGACCCACACTTCCGCAGGATACAGATTAGCAAGATTGTGTAACAAGTGCTGTGTTTAGACTCTTCCCCTTTAGAACTGATCTCTAATGTAGGTAGATGAAAACCTACTCTCTTGATGGTTATTTATTTGTTGCATTTGTTTCCTTTTTATTCTGCCTCCTCTGCTGCAAATTGAGCTTTTCCTTTGAAATTCTGTTTATTGACTTATAATCTGTATTTCTTTTTTTCTTTCTTTCTCTTTTTTTGGTACCAGGGATCAAACTCATCATGACCTTTCACTTGCCAGGCAGGCACTTGTGCCACTGAGTTAAATCCCCAGCTCATCTGTATTTCTTTTTTTTTTTTTTTTTTTTTGTGGCATGGGGGGTTGAACTCACGACCTCACACTTGCCAGGCAGGCGCTTAGGCCACTGAGCTAGACCTCCAGCCCACATCTGTATTTCTTTAAAAAGATATTTTAGTTGTTGTCTTTGGGCATACAGTATACATTTTTTAAAAACCTGAGTTCACCTTCAATTATTTTATCACTTCACATGTGATGCATCATTACAAGGATGTTCATCTTCCCTCTCTCTGCCCTGTGTCATCATGCATTTCACTGTTACATGTGTAATACAAAACCAATCCACTAGTACTACTTTAAATAGTTACCTTTTAGAGCAGTGAAAAATAAGACATTATGTTTTACCTCCATTTATTTTGTAGACCCAGGCTTCTAATCTTTACAAATTCCTTCTGCCTGAACTTCTTTAGCGTTCCTCATGGAGCAGATTTACTGACAGCAAGTTACTTTTGTTAGTCTGGGAAAGCCTTTATTTCTTCTGTATACCTGATGGCATTTGCACTGGGTATGGAATACTGGGTAGTCTGCGCAGTCATCACTGCCTTCTTCCTTGCCAAGTCTGTAACAGTAGGGTTTTGATCCTCATCACTCTTCCTCTGTACCTAACATGTTCTGTTCTCTAGCTGCTCAAGAGTTTTCTCTTTGCCTTTTGATCATTTGAGCATAACATGTGTCTTAGGTACCTTTCTTGTTGCTGAGACAAAATACCCAACACTCAAAGTTAAAGGAGGAAAGATTTATTTGGCTCACAGTTTATAGAGGTTTCAGTCCATAATCTGCTGGCTCCTAGGCAGGGTGGCATGGCAGAGGGACATCACAGAAGAGAAACAGTTCACGGCAGGTAGAAGGCAAGCAAGCAGCAAAGTAGTGAAGCAGCTGCAGCCCTCTTTCTGTCCCTTCTATTCTATCCAGGATATATGATCTTAGGGCAGGTAGCACTCACACCCACGTGGGCCTTCCCAGTATCTACTCCCAGAACTATGCTAAACCAATCAGTAGTCTAATTTAGCAGTCACACAGCCTAGGTCCAGCCACCCCTGAAAAGCCCCACCTATGACTGCATGAGGTTTTGTGGGGGCATTGAGATGTGAGCCATAACAATATGCTAGGCTGGTGTTCTGGGCATTTATCTTTAGTATGTATTTTCAGAGATTCTTAATAGTTTTGGTGTCCTGTTACTAATTTTGGTAAGTTCTTGGCCATTTGAGTTATATGCCTGGCCCCTCAAGTTCTTTTTTCAGCTGTTTGAAGTCTACTCTTTCAGTACATATATACTGCTTGTCAAAGGCAGTTGTTACTGTGTTTCATTTTTAGCATTTATACTTTTCTGCTCCTGGACCTGTAAGTGTGAGTGTATAATAGTGTTTGATATTTTCTCACAGCTCTCAGATGTTCTCCAAGTAGGGAAATTTCTATTCCTATCTGTAATTCAGTTTGGGCAAATTTGCTAGCCTGTTCTCAAGTTTTTTTTTTCTTTTCTTCTTTTTTTTTTTTGGTACCGGCTATCAAACTCAGGACCTTTCACTTGCCAGGCAGGCAATGCCCCTGAGCTATATCCCTGGCCCCTCAAGTTCTTTTTTCAACTGTTTGAAGTCTACTCTTGCAGTATATATATACTACTTGTCAAAGGCAGTTGTTACTGTGTTTCATTTCTAGCATTTATACTTGATTCTTGTTTATGATTTGTATTTCTCTGTGAAATAACCTATCTGAACATGTTGTCTGCCTTTTCCATTGGAACATTTACTACATTAATTATATTGTAAATTCTCTGATAATTCCAAAACTTATGTCATATATGCTCTTGGATCTGATTGCTTTGTCTCCTCTCCATTCTGTCTTTAGCTTACTTTAGTCTGAGCTTTGTGTGTTGTCTGTGGCAGGAGATACTGAGATAAATTTTGATACGCTTTGATGTATTTGGTTGTAAGTTTTCTACAGGGTTGGGGTAGAGTTAATAGAGTCAGAGGTTCAGTATGCTTCATGTTTATTACTGCCATAGTTACTGAAATTGACATTTTCTATTGCCATGGGAGCCAGAGGCTTCAAATTTCCCTGCTAATAACTTATTCCTTGTCTCCTCTTGGCTTTCAGTTTCCCTCTGTGCTCTCCCTCAGTGTCTCTTGTGGTTATCCCAGCTGTGGTCCACTGTTACTTTTTCTCAAAGACTTGTTAGTGGCACTAAGAGTGAGAGCATTTCTGTGATGTTCTGATTTAACCCAGAATTTATGTTGGTACTGCAGCACAGGTCTGGGGGTGTGGCCTTCACAAAATTCTGTATCCTTCTTTTTCCCTAAGTGCAGTAAGAATTCAACAGAATCCTTGGGCTAAGGGTCTTTTTCAAGCCTTTCTCCCCTGCATATTAAGGCTATTTTTACTTTAGATAGTGATGACTAGGTGCTGACCTGCTTTTCCTTCCACTAGACATAGTAGAATTCTGCCAGTGTTCTGAGAGCACAGGCATTGGTGGTAGTACACAGAGAGATACAGGAAGTGGATCTGGAATGGCTACATTGACTGTTGTCCATCCCACCCCATCCCCAGTTCCAGGTGGTAGAAGAAGCTCTCTCTCTGATTTCCAGCTGCATTGGAGAGCTTTTGGAGGTTCCTGAATGCAGTCTCCTGTGATTACAGCCCCCACAAATTTCATACTGATACTAGGCCACACTCAGACTGTAGCAGTTCGTCCCAGTTTCTGGCTTACTCTTCCTTTCTGCAGTTGGATTCTTAAATGCTTTAGGACTATATTTCTTTCAGTGAGGGAGAGGCCCCAAGGTGCCTGTCCACCCTCAGCTATGGCTTCATCCCTGCTGATTTGCCTGCAAGCTCAGGCAGGAGAAAGTGGGAAAAGAAAAAGGGAAGGGTAGGATTTTCCCCTCACTCTTGAACCTGAAGGGTCCATGCTATGAGAGAGTTTATGTGGTGTGATCAAAAAGCATAGTGAACATTTGGCCCTAAAATTTTTGTAACAGTGAGACATACTGTCATTAATCCCCCTCAAAAATAGTAGCCCTCATGGGCCTTTTTACTTGCTTGTTCCCTTTTCTGAACTTCCAGTGACCACATCGTCTGGTGTGTGTAGGGCCTTCCCAGTTTAAATGCTGAAAGTTTTGTGACCTGTGTGGCCCCCAGGTCCCAGGAGAGCACAGAGCAGGCACCCTACCCATAACACTCATGTCTCCTGTAATGAGCACTTCCTTGAGTCATTACTTAAGTGTCACCCTACAGTGAGGTCAGCCCACTGTATTAGCATGTGAATGCAGTTCTGGGCTGTCCTGATTACCTTCTCAGATGCTATCCATAAAGCTGGATCCATCTGATGGCTGCTACTTACTGGTATGTTTGTCAACTCTTCCCTCAGCCTGAGAGTCCTACAAGAACTGGGACTATTCCAAGGCTTGGTATGCACTAGGTGCTCAATTTCTGATGTCTGAATGAATGAGTCCATCTCAGTAATGAGTTTGAGCTTTACTCCACTCAGTGGAAGGCACCCAGGCCAGGCACGCCATGATCTGACCTGAGCCTTAACCCCTGCCTTCATGAAGGGGGAGGACGTATTCCAGGAAAGCAGGAAGGAGGTGCCTGCTGTCTAGGATGTGAGCCTTGTGGCAGGGTGGTAGAAAGTGCTGAATAAGCATTCACTCTCTTCAAAACAAAACAAAATATTACCTCCTCCCCAACTTCAATCACAGTTAACCCATCATTCTTGCCACTTTCTGAAGTAGTTCTGGGATAGTAGTTTCTGAATGTCGTTAGTTGCACCCATCGTGGCTGCCTCATATAGAGTTCAAAATGTTTATCATTCATGGTCATTGTGACTTTAGAGGAGAGCCAGAAGTCACATGATACTGTAATCATGATACCAGAATCAGTGAATACGGTGGATGTAATGTTTTTATTTGACAGAAGTTTCTGTAAACACTTTGAATTGATTGAGGACATCAGGATAGCCATAAAAAGATGTAAAAGAGGGCTTCCAAAACTGCTTTAGAAAGGGAGGAATGAGGAATAGAAAAGAATAGGACCAAAGAAAGACCAGAACCCATCAAAGCAAACATTGGGTCCATGTCTGGCTTCCAGAGCTTATGGTGGTGAAACCTGACCTCCAGAGGCTTTGGGTGGTCCCACCTCTATGGTTTTGCTGTTTGCAGCCCAAGTGGCCTCTCTCCACATTGACCAACTCTCCTTGTAGCCTGAAGCTTTCAGGTAGACATTCCTCCCAGTTCCTGAGGTCGCCATTGAAGGCTTGGTTCCACCCAGGTAGTTTCAAGGATTACTTTTTCAGGGCCTCCCAGCAGGTACCCAATCCTGCAATACATTTTTGCCTGGCCCCACCCAGACTTCCCTTGAAATCTGGGTGGAAGCCTGTCTGACCCTCATACCTTCTGCATTCTGTGTGCCCAAAAAACCGGGATCAGACAGTGCCAGTGAAACAGAAAATGACACTGTCCCCTCACCCCCAACCAGTGTACTTCATTTCTCTGGTACCCATTTTCTGTACTGGCCAACTTTCCAAAACTTGAAAAGAACCTGACTTGACTCTTGGTTTCACAGATTTTGTTCAGTGGCTGGCTGGTCCAAGGCTGCAGTGTCATGGTGGAAGGGCATGGATGAGCAAAGCTGCTTACATCATGGCAGTTTCTTAGTTGCATAGGTAATAGTTCCTGTTGCAGTTCTGGTTGCTTCTTTCTCCTAGAAATGGCTGGTCACTGTGGTGCATAGCTGGTCATTATGATACATATTATAAGAACCAATCCCCAATTGACAAACCATTCTGCTTCTATACTTCCTGCTTGCTTATCCCATATAAACTCTAGACCACCAGAGATCAGAGCCTGATATATTGGGAATGAGCCCAGTCAGTGCCTGTCGATGTAAGTAAGTCTGCCTCCAAATCCAGGGTGTCATTTTGGTGTTTCTGCTTGTCATAACCTTGAGCCACAGCTGCAGCAGCCTCTTGAGTGCCCGGATGGCTGAGCATGGTAAAATGAATCCTAGGGAACCAATTCCCTACAGCCCTGCTGTGTATTTGGGGTCTCTTCTTAAATGAAAGATTGACATGTTTGTATCCTTGAGCCTGCACTAGGTGAGGGTTCTGCTGAGTCCTGAAATGCCCATAAGGTATCTTTCTTCTTGTCCTGGTTCAAAGTACTTGTTTCTTTTTGACAGTACTAATCTCTTCAGCAACCATAACTGTTTTGCTGTGCTCCCCAACTTTATGAGTGATTGTCTTCTGGCCAGTTTTTTCCTCGAATCTTTCTGGTCTGCATTTTGCTTCTGATTCTCACTATAAACTTGGCTGAAAACAGCCAGCAGTACTGAACCATAGCCTGAGGATTGTGCTGCCTTGAAATATCCTCCATTATTCTTAAACCCAGTCTAACAGTTTAGAGCATGGAAAAAATGTACACAAATTCTTTACCAGACTGTAACACGCATGGCCTGCAGTCCAGTTCTCAGTGGAATTCCCTTGTTCCCATCTAAAACTGCATAAACCTAACCTTTACCACTAGCATTCTGGTCTTGTGAGCTACAGCCAGAATCACTCATCAGGTTTTGCTTACAGCATTTTTGTCTTGCTGTAGTCCATTTCTCCAAACTTTTCCCATAAACCATGCACAAAGACTTATGAACCCCATGGTCAGGTATAGTCATAGCAATCACAGCAGTGACCCCATTTCTCTGGTACCCATTTTCGGTACTGGCCAACTTTCCAAAACTTGAAAAGAACCTGACTTGACTCTTGGTTTCACAGATTTTGTTCAGTGGCTGGCTGGTCCAAGGCTGCAGTGTCATGGTGGAAGGGCATAGAGGAGCAAAGCTGCTTACATCATGGCAGCCAGGGGACAGAGCACAGAGAATGTGCCTCAAAGAGGAAGGAGCCAGGTCCCCAAGGTCCTGCCTCTGTTACCCACTCAGACACAACCAGGAATGCATTTTACTGATCCCTGGAGGCTCCCAGTCCAGTCAAATTGGTAGTCAAGATTAACTGACTCACCAAGACATTTGCTTCTTTTTC
>RJWT010027421.1:0-15492 GCA_004365215.1 Cuniculus paca | reverse complement strand
TTTCAATTTTCTGCTTCTTTTTTTTTTTTTTTTTGGTGGCATCAGGGATCAAACTCACAACCTCGCACTTGCCAGGCAGGTGCTTAGGCTGCTGAGCTAAATCCCCAGCCCTTGTCTTTTTGAGATAGGGTCTCACTATGCAGTTCAGGCTGGCCTTGAGTTCACTTTGTAGCCCAGGCTGGTCTTGAACTCACAACACTCCCCCTGTCTCAACCTCCCGAGTGCTGGGATTACAGGCGTGTGCCACCAGGCCTAACTCTGCTTTTTTCCTAGTTTCTCAAAATATTAGATTATTGAGGTTTTGTAGGGTTTGTTCTTGTTTTTGATTTTTGTCTTTTTGAGGCAGGGTTTTGCTATGCAATTCAGAGTGGCCTGGAATTCACTTTGTGGCCCACACTGGCCTTGTACCCACAGCAGTTCTGCTTTCTGAGTGCTGGGATTACAGGTGTGTGCCACCATACCTAGAAGATTATTGAGTTTTAAACCTTTCTTTTCTTTTTTTTTTTTTCCATAAATTCATTTACAGTATATATTTCCCTCCGAGGCAACTTTGGCTTCATTTCATGTTTTTTTATATCTTGTTTTTATTGCCATTGAGTTCAAGATATATTTACTTTTTTTGGTGATTTCTTCTTTCATCCTTGAGTTGTTCAGAAATATGTTGTTAAATTTCTAAATACTTGGTGAATTTTATAGCTGTTTTCCTGTAATTGACTTCCATTTAATTTTCACAGTAATCAGAGAATATTCTAGCCAATTTTTTATTTTAAGACAGGGTTTTACTAAATTGCTCAGGGTGTGCTTGAACTTGCAGTCCTTTTGCCTCAGCCTCCCAGAATGCTGGAATTCCGAGTATTCTACCATGCCTGGCATAGTTGATTAAAAAAATTGAGCCTGGTAAGAAGAAAGTCTTGGTTAGGCAACATCTAAAAGAGGCAATTCTTACTAGAGAGGATCATAACCGGAACATTATAACCAGAGGTAGACATTTTTAGGACATTCACATAGTTGAGTGGTAAAGAATGAGCAGACAGTGAGGGAGCCAGTTTAAAAGGTGGGAAGAGTGGGAGGTTAGGTCTTTATCTTGCTGTTAATTTGACCTATAAATTTATATCAACATTGGGAACTATTGGAGGGTTTTTAAACAAAGAACTAACTGAAATAGATTTGAATAGGTTCCTATTCTATTACATGGGGGCAGAGATAAGGAATCTCAGAGAACTGTGGTTCTAGAAAAAGGGTGCCAAAAACCTTAACCGAGGAAATAACACTAGAGACAATCAGGAAGATGAGAGATGTAAAGACTTACGACTTGGTGTAAGCTTTGGTTGTGGAAGGCAAGAATGAAGGAAAGTGTATGGATAACTATTAGATTTCTAAATTGCATGATTAGGTGAATGGAAGAGATACAGTATGAGAATTACAGGTAAAGGAGAAGCGGCAGCAGATTTGTGGGAGCCAGATACTCACTTCTGTTTAAAAAAATGTGAGTATGAAGGCCCTGTGACCATCAGGTGAGTTTATCTATTTTTGTGTTAGAAGTTGATTCAAAGTACATATTGCTGCCTAATCAGATTTAAGTAGTTGAAACCAAGGTGGATAATATCACAGAAGCAGGAAATACAGAGTGCGAATAAAGGATCTAGGCATGGAACTTTGGGAAGAACTGTAAAGTAAAAAGGATTAATGACATATGTAGTGTGATCAAAATATATAGTGAATGTTTAAATTTTAAAAAATTATTACAATAAGACACTTTCCCATTAATCCTCAGAATATTCCCTCTAACTTTGAATATACTAATCATTATTCTTGCTACTTTGTGAAGCAGTTCTGGAAGTCGTCTTTATTAGCTGTGATAATAAAGAAAATAATTAATGGAGGTTGTGGTGATGGTCCAATAAGGAAAGACCAGTAGTAGGTACATGATGTTAATTGATAAACTAGGAATGTAGTTCAGGTAGATTCCTAAACCAGTTTGTGGTGTAATACAGTTAGTGCTTGGAGGCAAAGCTGTCTTCTAAAGTTACTAAATATCTAAAAGATGATTTTAATGAACACGATCTCACCTGTATGATTTTATTTTAAATAACTTTGTTTTTCTGCAAATATTTTTATTTGTCCATCTACATTCTTACATGGTTCTAATTTTATATTTTGTTTTATATGTGCTGATAAAATAGAATCAAAGGAAGATAGGAATAAAAAAATTTTGAGCTCTTTGAAGTGACAAAATCAAAGCATATGTGCATAGTAGTTTCTCACTTGGGCGTTAAATTATAATGTAGTATCGACAAAGTAACATTCACCAATGTTATTTCTAAGAGATTTCTTGAAAGTCGCAATACTGACTTGACTATTCTAATGCTAAAGTGCTTTTAGGTTGAAATTTTGACCTTTGGTGATAAGGTGATAGTGATAGAAAATAATGAGAAAGGTAGAACTTCTAATAGTAGGAAACTCATACTGAAATCAGAGTGTATTATCTACTTGTGCCAGGGTTCATATCCTATAAAAATTAATCTAAGCACATTAGTGAAGACTGACACTTCTGGATTTAAATGCTCAGAATCCCCTTTAGTTTTTGTTTTCGTTTTTTTGTCTTTTTGAGACAAGTTCTCATTATGCAGTTCAGGCTGGCCTTGGACTCACTTTGTAGCCCACACTGGTCGAATTTGCAACAATCCTGCCTCAGCCTTCTGAGTGTTGGGATTACAGGAGTGCGCCACCACGCCTGGCCTCTTTCCCATTAGAATTGGTGGTACTCACTGGAAGGAACAACAGCCTTTCAACCTTAATTTATTGCCTTGTTGTCTTTTGCCTCATGCTTTTTTTTCTTTCTTTTTTTTTTTTTTTTTGCGCGGCACTGGGGATTGAACTCACGACCTCGTGCTTGCCAGGCAGGCACTTAGGCCACTGAGCTAAATCCCCAGCCCTTGTTGTCTTTTGGTGAGGTTGTCTTCAGATGCTTTTAAAGAACTGTCTTATTTATTATACCCACTGATAGATTGAGGAAAGAAGGATTCCATTATTGGAAAAGCCTGATTATTGAAAAATCATGTAAACTTTTTAGATTATAAAATTTAAGTACTTTTATGTCCAATTTGTTTTAATCATAAATATATTCAAGTAGAATATATAGTATAGGTCAAACTATGCTATAACAGAATATGAAAATAAACATATTTAATCAATGACCCATGTTTTTAAGAAGTATTTTGTTATTAAACTGTACCAAGAAAAAAACTTAGCTGGGTGTGGTGGTGCATGCCTATAATCCCAGCACTCGGGAGGCTGAGGCATGAGAATCACTGCGAATCTGATACCAGCCTGGGCTACAAAGTGAGCTCAAGGCCAGCCTGAACTGCATAGTGAGACCCTGTCTCAAAAAGACAAAAAAAAAAACCCTAGAATAATGGAAGTTCATTGCAATAAAATTTAATGTGTGGTGTCATATGATTGAAGTTCTGAGTTACATTATATTCTTAAAACATACGTTTCAATTCAAAGATGTAAAATTTAATATTTTATTATCATTTAGATTTTTCAGTGTTAAACTAGTAGTATAAATTTAGTTTATTGTTAAAATATGACAATACTTAAATTACAATTTATGTTTTTAAAATTTATTGACCTTCACCTGTTACAGTTAACTGCTTTTTTCTCTCCAAACCTGTCATGTTACAACTGCGTGTATGAAAAAATTTAATTTTTTCTTGTCCATTCATTTTCTCTTAGATTCCAGTATCATTAGTCATTCACTGATATTGACACTTAAAGTCAGTTTTATGTTTAGATGACCTGTCTATAGAAATAATGATAGGGGTGGTTCCATTGGTAGATTGTTCACCTAGTGTGTACAAGGCTCAGGGTTTGATACCTAGCTTCATAATTTTAAAAAAATTAATGATGGCTGTTTTTTAGTTAGTAAAATATTTTATTACAAATATATTTTAGTTTTATAAAGATGGTTTAATTACACACTTTTAAACGTTTAACTAAGTAAGTAAATTACGTATATATAAAGCAAATATGAATATACCTGGAGAATGAGGTCAGATAAAATTTGACTATTGTGCATGACTGTGGGTCTTTGTCATTTTGACTGTATTTTTGTTTTGTTATTAAGTAAATTTAAGAGGGCTAGCCACATAGCTCAATGGTAGTGTTTGTCTAGCATGTACAAGGCCCATAGTTTAAGAACTGGGGCAAGAAAAAAACTTTAGTGGTTGGTAGAAGCTTGTTAGGAAATTGAAAGGTAAATTGCAATGTAAGAAAATTGTAATAGATGATTAATATCCTTGTAGTATAAAGAGGTCTTGCAAATTAGAAAATTAAGTATCATTGTAGAAAATTATTAAAAAATAAATACATAGAGATTCATAAAGACATAAAGATACAGAAATTAACGAAATAAAATTTAAAGCACCATTTAATAGCTGAAAATTTGACAGTTGTTAATGTTTTAATGATAATACCTATTGTTGGCACGATTACAGTGAAATAAATGGTCTCATATTCAGATATATGTACTGATACAAATTCAAGGAGCAGTGATGGAGAACCTTTTAGAGACTGAGTGCCAAACTGCAACCTCAAACTCAGTTATTTATCACAAAGTGCCAACACTGCAATTAAACCTGAATACTGAAGTTTTTGTTTGGAAGAAACAACTTCACGTTAACATTTTTTGTCTTAAAAACACAGTAACATGCATGCCATAGGTTCACCACCACTGCCATAGAGTGTAATTTGGTAATCTTTGTCAAAAGTATGTAAATAAGGATGGATGTGCACAAAGATACTACAGTATTTTTTGAAATAAAGAATTAGAAGGAATTAAATGCTGTTTATTTGGTAAGTAAATTGTGAACATTAATGGAATGGTGTATAGCCAGTTTAAATAAATGAAGTTTTAAAGCTTAGATTGTTAAACGTATTCCATCAGTTCCCCTGATTACCATGGCAGGTGGAGGCTGTGCACATGTACACTGTGTTTCAACCACAACAGCTTTGTACGTTTTTAGATCTCGTTCTTTGAGACTCCTTTGACTTGCAGTTTCTGTTGCTTTACTTATTGCCACCATCATATGCAGAGAAGGCAGTGCACTAGTCAGTTTTTTGTTATTATTGTAAATTAACCTGAAGCTAGGCTTATTTTGCTGATAATTCTCGATGTTCAAAGGCAAGCACTGGCACTTGCTTGACTCTGGGGAAGGTCTCATGCAAGATGACATCACAGTGGCAGTAGCACATGCTGGGCTGAGAGAAGACAGGAACTCAAAGTTTTTGAGGGGAGGCCCAGCTTGCTTTTGTAACAACTCACTCTCAAAGAATTAACTCAGGGTTCCCTTAGAACTACCTTAATCCTTTCCAAGGACAAAGCCCCCAGTGACCTAAGAACCTCCCACTGCTGCAGCACTTGAGGGTCACACTACCTCTCATTGTCCCTCTGGGACCTTCAGAGAACAAACTGCAACAGATAGTAAACAAGAGGATTATCTAGGTTGATTCAATGCCATTCTTATTAAAATGCACCAGAAGCCTGTTTGTGATATCCTTGCTCTGAGTGATTCTGTATTTTTTAAAGTAAGCTGCATACCATAACTGTTTGGATATTTACAGTATCTGCATCCTGTGGCTGTGGAGCATAATCATTTGTCCTTGGGACATATATAAATCAAGATTTTTGTACTTGAAAATTGCATTTCTTGAGGTAATACATCCTAATCTAGACTTCCCACTGTCTGTAGTATCTGTATCTGCCATTTTATGCTGACTCATCCATACATTCTCCTATCTCTGACCTTGTATTCTTTTATAGTGCTAGTTGAGAGAGCTGCGCAAAGTCTCAGTGTAGGCAGACTCTTATAATTTCTGTGCATTTTTTTTTTTCCCAGTAGCAGACAGTATACCTCCATAATACCGTTTTGGTTTGGTGCATGTCAGAAGAAACAGATGATCAAGATTCTAAGGGAAAAGGGACATATGTAAGCAAAAGGAAGAATTATTAAGAAGGTCAATGAAATGTGACAAACAAATGGATAGAGAAGAAAAGGAAAAATAAGTATAGAAGAAATATGCTAATGAAAATACTTAGAAATGAAAACACCTTTACTGAAAAGTAATGAACTAATAAGAAATTTCTGATATCTCTTCATAATGAGCTTGTCTCCACGTTTTTCTTGATACTGAAAAAAATCCGTATTCCTAGCTGAGAGGTTAATTTTTTAGTCAAGTATTCACTTAAGAGGAAGGGAAGGAGAAAGTTTGTATCACAATCATGAATTAATGGAACCCTTACTTAAAATTGCATCTTTTTCTTTTCTCTCTGGTTATTTGGAACTATTTATAGTACTATTAAAAACTTGTAATGTAATCAAGTTGGGACATTGCCTTATGTGTATCCAGTGACTTATTCCATAAAAGAATTAGAGCAGAGTTGTTGAACTTACTTGTTTCATGCCTGGAAAGATCCCCTGGGGCTTTGTGACTCTTCTGTGATCATTGGAGCATGCTGGGCACTTCAAGAGACCCTCTAATTTTTTAAAAGGGGGTTGATTTGTTTATTCTTTACCCAATCTAATGCCAGCCATAAAGACCACCTCCCAAGGCATGTAAGTCCATGCTCTGATACATAGATTGGAAGGCAAAGGTGTTCAGGTAAATAACATTTCAAAATAACATGCCATCTCACAATGTCTCTGTTAATTCCGTTGCATTAATAGGATTGAGTAATGTAAAGATGTTATCCCTTTTCAGACTTCTTTTGCAAAGTACCTCACATTATGACGTAACTCTAGGATGGCACAGAGCAACATAGTAGTCACTATCCCTGTATGACTCATTTGAAATTAATAAAAAATAAGACATTTGGTTCATTCATTAGAGGGACAGTGTTCAAGTGCTCCATAGCCACATGGCTAGTTAGTAGTTATCATCTTGGACAGACCAAATACAGAACCTGTCATTGCATAAAATTCTATTGGTTATTACTCCTACAGCGTCTAACTTTTGATTTTGCATTCTCCATGACTTTCCTTTGTTTTTGATTTTGAGACACAGTCTCACTATAGTTTAGGCTGATCTTGAAGTTGCTATATAGCCAAGGTGGGGCCTCAAACTCACAATGATCAATCCTGCCTCAGTCTCCTGAGTGCTGGGATTATAAGCATATGCTACTCTGGCACTCTGTAAATTTGGGGCTAAGGTATAGCTCAGTGGTAGATCATGTTCTTAATGTATGTAAAGCCCTGGGATTGATTCTCAGCAAAAAAAAAAAAAAAAAAGGAAAAAAGCAAAACGTGTAAGTGTACTGCAGAGAAACTTCTGTTTATTCAAATTGGGTCAATGGTACTCTTATAACTTTTAACAGTACGTCCTAGTGATAGTAGATTTGCAAGATCCCTAACTAAATGTAGAGAACATGTTCAAACAAGTTAATCAGTATTATTTACTGTATTAAACTGTAAAATACTATAATGTTAGGCTTGTTGGTCACAGTATTGTGTAAGTAGTGAAAAGAACATTAATTTAGAAGACGAGATATGACCTTCTCCCAGCTTTGCCACTAGTTAGTTGTAAGACTTGTGGCAGGTTAATTTGTGATTTAATTTCTTTAAGTTGTGGGCTTAAATTAAATTTTTAAGGTCTCATTTGTGTTTATATTTATTCTGGTAATTTTACTTCTTTAGGTACTTTTTTTGTGTGTGTGTGGCACTGGGGATCAAACTCACGACCTCATACTTGCCAGGCAGGTGCTTACACCACTGAGCTAAATCCCCAGCCCTTGTCTTTTTGAGACAGGGTCTCACTATGCTGTTCGGGCTGGCCTTGAGCTCACTTAGTCGCCCAGGATGGTCTCAAACTCACAGTGTTCCTCCTGTCTCAGCCTTCTGAGTGCTGGGATTATAGGCATGCACCACCAGGCCCGGCTTATGCCTTTTTTTTTTTTTTTAAATACAACTTTAATAAAAGACCTATGGTTTTAACTGGGAAGGATGACAGAAAGAGAGAAGATATTGATAGAGCTGCTAAGAGAATCTTGCCCTTACTCAGAATCATTTAAGATAGAGCAGGTAACTGTAAACCATAAATCACATCCTAGGAAAGTGAGGACTCTCTGGTTTTGAGTTGTAGCATCTTTGTGTAAACTATTACTCTCATCATGTTCATTTCTTCATAAAAACCTTCACTGACTGTGGACTCAGTCAGATTTGGGTTTATATAGTATTTTTTCTACCACCTAGTTGCATGACCTTGAGCAAGTTACATAACCTGTCTGCTTCAGTTTTCTGTTGGACACATGAAATGAAGTAATATGGTCTGTTGGAGGTTGCAATCAAGTCAGAGAAAAAGACATGATTACAATAATAGGTATTATGAAAATAGAAAGGAAGGTCATCTTTCTGAGACCTAGCTGATGTAGAGATGATGAGAGTAGCATGTGGAGAGACATGGGTACTGGAGGTATATACTGTACAGCTAAAGCATAGAGAAGCAGAAGAGTAGGGTAAGAGTTAAACCTGAGAATAATAAATGGAGAGGCTAGAAAATAAAGGACTGTGAAGTTTAAACTTTATCCTGAACATTGGAAATACGTAAAAAGAGAATCCTGCCCTTATTTAAAGTAATTTTTAAGCTAGAGTAGGTAACTGTAGAAACCAAACCATATCCTGCATCACAGGAATATGACATTTAAATTGGTATATATGAGTGAAAAGATACATGGAGTGTCAGGAGAGAGAGAGCAAGTCTGTAATGTGGAATGATCTCTACCAGCCACCTGGAGAATGAATTCAAAACCAAGAGACCAGTAGAAGCTATTCATACAGTTTGAGAAATGATGACTTCTACTGGGGAAATGAAAAAAAGTGAGTAGAGTCTGCAGTTTTAAAGAAAGTTAAAATCAGTATTTATTAACCTGTTACAGTTCTGGGATTGAGGGAGTGGAGTTTTTTGTCTCAATGGGATGGATGATGGTGACTTTTCTTTGGATTAGAAATGTATTACAGTGAGTCAGTGCCATTTGCAGACTGCAGGGGTAGAGAACAAACCCTGCCTGGGAGCCAGTGCCGTGTGCGGGCCACTTTTGGAGTGGGGACAGCCAGACCCAAGCCTTTCCCTTTGAGTCAGTGCCATTTGCGAACTGCGGCGGGGAGAGAAGAGGAGAACAAGCCCCGCCTGCAAACCAGCACCATGTGCAGGTCACCGCAGGCAGGGAGACAGCCAGATCCCTGCCCCTTCTGGCTCGCAGGTTGGCAAACAAAAAGTACCAGTATCTCCACACACACACACGTACGCTATCAGTGACTGGCTGATCCAAAGAAACATAGGCTGTGGTGATAGCTATGGATGTGAAATGCAATTGGATGCCTGTGGTGATTTTGTGTTTCACTGACCTTGCAAGTCTAGGGCCAGTGGTCTGATCATCTGTTCAGAAGATAGTGGTACACAGCATGGCATCTAGGAAGGGTCTCCTTCTGAGAGTGGTAGCCATTGTTGATTCTCTGTTGTCTTGTTTTGAAGACCTATATCATTTTCATTGTTTGTTGGGTTGGGTTTTATTGTCTTTTGCTTTGTTTGATTATGTTATATCGAATGGCATGAGCAGCTGTTTCAGAGATAGCAAGATGTATTATGGTAGCCATTGTGGATTTACTGTTGTCTTGTTTTAAAGTCCTTTATTGCATCCATTGTTTTGTTTTTATTGTTTTTTTTTTATTTTAAAGAGAATAAAAGAAAAAAACAGTAAAACACAGCAAAGCAGAACAGAACAATGCAAGCAATGCAGGTCTTCAAAACAATGACAAGAAATCAACAATGGCTACCCTAGTGTCTCTTGCTTTCTTCGAAATGGTTGTTCATACCTTCACACACAATAAATTCAAATAAAATAATATAAAACCAGTAAAACAAAAGAGTGAAAGCATTACAGGTCTTCAAACCAGACAATAAGAAATCAACAATGACTACCTTAATGTCCTTTGTCTTCTTCAAAAAAGCTGTTCATATCTTCTCGCAAATTGCAAGCAAATAGTAGAAAACACACTTAAACCAGTCAAATCAAAAAATAAAAGCATTATTGGACTTCAGAACATGGAGATAAGAAATCAGCTATGGCTACCATTATGTCTCATTTTCTTCAAAGTAGCTGTTCATATCTTGATACTTAATAAAATCTATTCTTGTAAACTCTTTAGGAGTAGTTCTAGGCATGTGTAAGTGCATACATGTACATCTATCCTTTCTGTGCTAGAGAAAAGAGCAGAACAAAGCACAAGAAAAACAAAAAACAGTGAAGACAGATAAATAACAATAATAGAGAGCCCAAAACAATAACAATGTAGGCTTTCTGAACAAGGTGATATGAAGATACCAAAGGTTGTTATTTTGTATAGTTGTCTTCAAGAGTTTCTCAGATTACCAGGTATAGGCATACACAATTGGTCTAGTCCTATGAATGTTAACTGTTTTATTCCAAGAGCTAATAAAGTTAGTAATACAATCATCTTATCTATCTTAAGTATATATATATACGCAAATTTATATCTTTTCTTTTCCTTTTCTCCTTTTTCCTGAGTTCTTTTTTCCTTTAGCAGTTTCTTACCCTTTCCCCATATTTATTGGGGATTTTGTATCTTATTGAGTCTTTCAGTTTCTTACACTAGGGAGATGATGCGGTGTTTACACATGTGAGTTTCATTTATTTCACTTATGAGTATGATCTCAAGTTGCATCCATTTACCTATAAAAGCCTCAATGTGATCCTCATTTATAGCTGAATAGTACTCCATTGTATAAAGTACCACATCTTTTTTATCCATTCCTCAATTAGTGGACATTTGGGTTGTTTCCAAGATTTGGCTATTACAAATTGTGCTGCTATAAACATGCGTACACATATATCACTGTGGTATGATGTTTTCAGTTCTTCTGGGAAAATGCCCAGAAGCGGACTAGCTGGGTCAAATGGGACTTCCAATCCTATCTTTTTGAGGAACCTCCAGACTGATTTCCACAGTGGCTGCACCAGTCTACACTCCCACCAACAGTGCAGAAGGGTTCCTTTTTCCCCACAGGCTCTCCAGCATTTATTGTTGGTGGTTTTCTTGATCCTGGCCATTCTTTCTGGAGTTAGATGCAATCTCAGGGTTGTTTTAATTTGCATTTCTCTAATGACCAATGATGCTGAACATTTTTTCATGTATTTATGTGCCATTCATATTTCTTCAGCTGAGAAGTATGTTTTCATCTCAGATACCCATTTTTGGATTGGGTCTTTGAATTTTGAGGGCCTAATTTTTTAAATTCTTTATATATTCTAGATAGAAGACCTTTGTCTGAAGGACAGTTGACTAAGATTTTTTTCCCAATTCATGGGTTTTCTTTTCATTCTGTTATTGTTTCTATTCTATTCTATTCCATTTGATTTTTACTATGTCCAGAGGTTATCTGCAACTATTTTGAAGCCATCAAAAGGCATTATGGTAACTGTTGTTGATTTCATAATATTTTGAAGTCCTGTATCACTTGCACTGGTTTGTTTCTGATTGGTTTTATTCTGTTTCATTTTCCTTGGTTTTATCCTCTTTAAAATTAAAATTAAATAAATAAAATTTTACTTCGCTTTCTAAACAAACAAAAAAAGAAATGTATTATAATTCACTACTGCAATAATACAGCTTATGTCTAATAATAATAATAATAATATAGCTTATGTCTAATAAACCTGGGAGCCAGGCTTCCTGATTTAAAAACCCTGACTTTGGTCTCCTGAAATTCGGTAGAGCACTTGCTTAGCCTCCTGAGGCCCTAGGTTTAGTCCTTCAGCACTGGGGTGGCTTGTGGGGAATCAGTTTATTAACTCTAGGTTATGCTGTTTAGCTCTTTGTATTTTAGTATCCTCCATTGGCTTTGTTTGCTCACGAGTTAATCTGAATAAAATATATAGAATAGTGCCTGGCATAATAAGCACTAGATATGCTTGCTATTACTATTAGTGGAGGATATTAGTTAGTTAAATAGTAGACATAATGAGAGAAAGTCAGTGTGGAAGTTAGTGTAAGTAGAGAAGTCTGGGCTAGACATATAATTGAAAGTTAGCAAGTGAGTTGTATTTGAAACTAAGGGAATACAGAAAATATCCTAGAGAACATGGCTATTGTGAGTAGAAGGTCAGCATGGAGCACTAGCAAACAGTGATAATTTAAAAGTCAAGGAAGACAAGGTATTTCTGTAACTGAGTGGGAGTGACTACCACACAAGGAAAAAAGTAGATCTTAGTATTCCAGACAAAGGGCAGTGAGGGAATGAATGGTAAGGTCTAGTGCTACAAAGCTGATGAATCTGATAAAGACCGGATGAATCAAGACTGAAGAGTTCATTAGGTTTGCATCAGTCATGGGTGACCTTGATGAGAACATTTTGTTTGGGTAAAGAGTGTAAGGCAGTGGTCATTTACCAAGGGCTGAGAATTAAATAGATGAAGAGCCAGTAGACAAAGTGGATTCAGATGCCCCTCCCACTGTGATTTTGTTTTAAAATTTAATTTTACAGAGTAATAATTTAAAGCATCAGATAGTTTTACAAGGCTTAGAAGGTAAAAAGGAAAAGTAATCTGCTTCTTTCCTCTCACCCCCATTTCCTTTATTATACAGGCAGCCAAATGTAAATTGTGAGCTGTTTCCCTAGATATGTATTGCCGTATTTCCTACTGCTTTTTCTTTATACTCCCAATATTGTCTCTACACTGATATTGCAGAACATGAGGCTTTAGCTCGTTTACATCACCTCTTCTAACATTCTTCCCAAGAAATCCAAAAGTTTAGCAGTCTTGGTTAAAAAAGTATTTACTTTGTACTTTTTTATGTATGTACTTTTTTATAGCTACAAATTATTGTTCATAGCAGAATCACTGTATACTGTTACTGTTTTAACTTTTTTTAAAGTCATCTTTTAAAGTGGAGGGTGTAGCTCTGGTAGAGCTACAGGATGTGTAAGGCTGTGGGCTTGATCCCTGCACCACCCCCTAAAAAAAGAAAACAACAAAAAAAACCCCAAAAATAAAACAGAAAAACCAAACCCTTTAGAGTCAGTGTTGCCGTTTTATTTTGCTTAATCTTTTGCTTAATGCATAGATGTCTCAACTTCTGATGGGGTTAGAGCCCAGTGAGCCCATGTAAATTAAAAATACTGCAAGTGCTTAGGAATAGTCTATGCTACAGAGGTTCTGTGGTGTAACCTCGTGATAATGGGGCTGTGGCTCACTACTACTGCCTAGCATCTAGAGAGAGTATTAAGAAAGTATTGTGTATCATATTGCTAGCCTAGGAAAAGATCAAATTTCAAAATTTTAAGCATCATTTCTGAATGTACCATCTTAAAGCCAAAGAATCGTTAAGCCAAGCCATCTTAAATTGGGAACTGTTTATATATTATCAATAATACGTAACTCCAAAATCTTCTACACAACTGGAAATTACTCCCATTAGCTGAAAACATATCATCTGGCAGTTTGTTTTTCTCCTTACAAGCATCCTTCCGCAGCTTACCACAATCTTGTTGGAATCTAAAGTCTGTTGTTCTACACATGCCTGATGGGAAGCTGTTGTCCTCAGCTTTCCTGTACTCTCATCTTGGGAATTTCCTTTGCCTCTTTACTGTGTCTGATCTAAGGTCTTCATTTTCTTAATTTTCTCTCCTGTTTTGGTAGAAGACATTCTTAAAGTCTTTTTTAAAAAGGGTAAGAAGGAAGAAAAGTTTTCAAGACTCCATTTGTCTGATAGTTTGATGAGGTATGGGATTCATACAGAAATAGATGAGTCTTAGAATTTCAAAACTAGTTTTTTTGTTATCTTCCAATATCTGTTGCCCATAAATTTTTTCAAGAAACGTAACTTTTTTTTTCTTTCTTCCTAGAAGATTTTAGGTTTTTTTTCCCTCCTCCTACTCTGAGTTATTCTGTGGTGTCCCACTTATTTCCAGGGTTTCTAAATTATTTTTTTGTCATGATTGGATCTTTTCTTTGTAAAACTCCAGTTCTTCTCTTTTATGCTTAATAAAGAACTCTTCTATGTTAGATCTCTGTTTTTGTAACTCTTGCTGGATTTTAATCTTTCTACTTTGTTAATTTTTGTCTTTGTTATCTTTTGGAACTATTTCATTAATTTTTTATGGTTTCTTTTGAGTTTTTAAATTTCTCTAATCATAATTCAATTTCCAAGAGCTCCTTCATATTCTCAGGACACTCCTAACTTATTTTGTATATAGATAGTACCGTAATCTTTCGTCTGAGAATATGATAGTTTTTTAGATTTCTTCTAATGTTTCTGTTTCTTCTAGACTATTTCTGTTTGCTTGTTTTGACCCCACTAATGTTTTAGGTGTCTGGTAGCTTTTCTGGTACTGGGGGATTCACACTGAGCTACATCTCTAATCCTCTTTTTTTTTTAATTTAAGGGAGAATCTTGCTAAGTTGTCCAGGCTGGGCTTGAACTTGTGGTCCTCCTACTTTAGTCAGGGTACTGGGAATATAGCTGTGTGCCACTACACTCAGATCTGGAATGTCCTTTTATTATTGTTTTGGTGCTGGGGATAGAATTAAGGGCCTCCTGCTTAAACGTATACTATGTCACTGAGCTATACACCAAGTCCTGGATGTCTCTTTCTAAGTGTGACCTACGCATTTTGTTGTGTGACAGGTTTACTAAATCTTTGATGCTACATAGTATACGTCATCAAGTGTATTTTTCTTTGCTGCCCTTGGCAGCCCCTAAGATAATGCCAAATATTTTAGGTTTTTGCTGTGGCCACAAACAGTATGCTCCAAATTCTGTCCCACTCAGAAAAGTTTACTTATATTTCAGTAACATACAATATCAATTTTTTGTGACATAATGCAATAAAAGTTTTACCTCTCTTATACTGTACATACATTGTGGTCCACAGGGATTTTTGCTCATGTTCCTCATACTGGAACTCAGATTAAATCTGGAAATTTGCTTCTGTAATTTTTGAGGATTAACACAGATTATACACTTGCTCTTAAAGTGTTTATTCACATTTCATTAGTTGAAGTAAGTCATGCAGCCATTGTGTAATTTTAAAAATAGCAGGTAAACACAAGTCTGTCTTTTTCCCTTGAAGAAGAGGGCCCCCAGAATATTTGTAACAACTGTAATTGGACCAGAGTGTTATTCCACTTATGCATGTACTATAAATTTATTTCCACTTGAGGTATTTTAATGGATTCAGCAATATAACTTCCAATAGTGTGATGAATAAGGTCCTTTCAAAGTCAGTGGCCATAAGACTTAAGAATTGCCGGCAGATCACGCAGGGCCCAGGAAGACAAGGAAAAGCCAGAAACTCCTGAGAGTCAGCCATGCTGGGACCGGGAGGAGCCGATCAAGGATCCAAGTAGCCAGCCTTCCTGGTAAGCCACGCAGATTGTGTAGGACCCAGGAAGACAAGGAAAAGCCAGAAACTCCC
>RJWT010027420.1:0-15502 GCA_004365215.1 Cuniculus paca | reverse complement strand
TCTGCCACATCCTACTGGTCAAAGCAAGTTTGAAGCCAGGCTAGGATCAAGGGGCAAGCAGTAGACTACCTCTGGAGACTGGAGGGAGGTGCTCATCATTGTTATCAGTTTTCCAATCTCTCCCACAAATGAACTAGTACACTTTGGCTTTCAAGCCACTGCAGTCAGCCAGTAGGATCTGTGATTAGTCTTGGCCCTTCACTACCAGTAAGTCAGTGGCAGGCAATTCATCAGGTGAGTCATGAAACTAAGCACCTTTATGTATCTTGTTTAAGCCTTTGGATGCATTGCCTGGAACCTTAGTCTAATTATAAAGGTAAGAAAATCATTTACTGGATGCTGGAAAATGAAAACTAAAAGGATACAGGAAATTCATATGTCTGCAATAAATGAGAAGCCAGCCCCATCACCTTTGCCTATCCCTACCTTATTAACCTGGATGCCATGAGAAGGGCTTGCAGCACTATGCTGAACACAAGGGAGCATCCACATTTTCAAATGAATCATGAGCATGTCCTAGAGGTGCTTTGAGCTCAACTTTCTGGTGGAAAATTCCCTGAGCAAGTTCATGTCTTCAGAGTTGAAATCATTATGGTCTTCTTTTTTTCAACAAAAACTTAATGATCCTTGTTGATCCTTGTCATCAGAAACTTACTGTGGGATATGGATCTTGGTATTTTTAAATAAAATGCTTTAGGATTGATCACTCTGCTAACAGATGGATGTTTAGATGTCATACAGCTTTGATACCTAAGTCAAAAGACAAACTATTTCCTAATATTGTATGAAATGCATTTTTATCTTTAAAATAAAATTTCACATAAAACATAAATGAATTAAATATATACCTCTAAAATCCAAGAAAGTAGTAAAGTTGTTTCTCCTTTCTCTGTTTAAACTACCCTTTCTGAAGTAGCCATTTTGGAAGGTCATCAATAAAATGCGTAAGGATTGAACCCTCCCAAGACACCCGTCATTCTTCCATAGAGAACAAAACTGTAGCTGATTATTTGCCTTTTAAAAGTGCTGATGTTTTATGATTCTTTATTTCAAACTATTTGTCATTGCAAATCCAGATATAAAATTCATTTTCTAAGGTAACTTAGACATGTCAACCCACCATACACCACAGAAGTTGCAATGGTATTATCTGGCATGTGGACTTAAGAACTCTTGTTCTCTGAGTACATTTTAAATCAAAAGTACTAAGTAGAGTTTAAGCCCCATGTCATTTTAAATTCCAAGCTTTAGATCCATGAAGCATGGATTTTATGATGGAAATGACAACTGACCCTCATTCGTAACTGAGCCAGCAAACTAAATTTGTGATTTGTCAGTAATTCTCAGCAAGTCTTGCACACAGATAAGATATGAATTAGTAAGAAATTGAGTGTAAGATCAAGGGTCAGCAAATGGCTCCTGAGGACTTACCAAATGTCCCTTTAATGTCCAGCTTTTGTTCCTTTTTGCCTCTGCTCCAGGAAGGTCATCCTGACTGCCTGCCTTTCTATAAATTCCTTTTCAACGAACTTTTCTTGGTGTATACATAATAGTAAAGCAAAATTACAGTTACTATTTACTGAGTATTTCTCATATGTTATACATTGTCTACATACTTTATGTCATCTAATCCTTCAACAACATTGTGACATAGTTTCAGGACAGTTTTGTCAACAAAATTGGGGCTTGGAAAGTTCAATAATCTTCCTGAGGGTGTACAAGTACCAGTGAACAAAGCTGAGATTCGAACCTGGGTCTGGCTAAGGGCCTGAGTGTTCCTCCATTGCAATAGTCTAACACTTGATGAATCGCCCACCTAGTGCTGTCTTCTCTCTTTAATTACAGGATATGCTTCTCAAGAAGAGAGAGATGTTATACATGTCTACCATCTCTTTCAGGGTAACTGGCACAGACATTCAATAAAAGGAATTTATCTGCTAGCTAAAAAATGATATATTCATCAATCACTGGATTAGAAAGCTGAAAAGCTGACCTCTTTCATGAAATTTTTCAGTGCCAGGGTACAAAATAACTTTCTCTACCATTCAATTTAAATTTAATCAATTAAAAACTTGCAAACCAGCAAGACATGTTTGGGAAAAAACTCCAAGGAGGCTAAAACAACACAGCGGGTGAGGGGCAGGTCTCCCAGAGAAAGCAAAGGAATGTGCAGAGACGCATCAATCACCCTGTGCTTCGGATTATCAGTGTCTCCTTCGATGCGCCACAGTGCTCTGGATTTGAGAGGAATGTTAGCATTAAAGCGTGATAAAGTCATATTCATCTAACAAATTCCACTGTCACCTCATTAGATATGAAAAGTAGAATGCTCTAGGACACTTGCAGATATTTTTGGTAAAAACAACATTTTTGTCTTTCTAAAAGAACTGAAAACCATTGCTTAATTGCATGGTGAGCTGTCGTGACAGGCCACACAGCCAGTGGGGTCAGAGCCAGAGGTCTGGGAGTATAAACTGTCCTTCAGCCTATGAGTATTTCCTCCCCAAAGAGAAATTGTTGTTAAAACACTAATTGAGAGGTCAGTGGTCTTAAGACAGGCAGGAGATAAACCATTAGCTATGTGAGGTCATGTTGGCTTTGATCTGCCAGGCCTTTTGGCATAAAAAGAAAGGCAGCCATGAGCCAGAGGCTCACTAATCTGCTTAAAGATAAGCTGTAACTGTTTGGCTGCAATGGAGCTCCAGGGCAGGGAAAGGGTTTGCCTCTGTGCACTGGGACCAGATGCCTGCATGAAGCAGTTAGGGCCTGAAATTCCAGCCCACGCTCTGAATGACAAGGCAACCTGTGCTCGTGGAGCCCAGAAGAGAAGTCTGTTGTATGCGTGGGACTTGCCACCATTCACTTCTCAGGCGCTGCTTTGGAAGTTACCCAGTAGATGGCTTCCCCAAAGAAAGCTGAAGCAACAGACAGACTGACTGAATGCCACCAGAAAAGAAGGGAGGCAGGAAAAGGGAAAAGGAGAGATGGAAAAAGAAGTGAGTTAGTCTGATTCTCTGGGCAGTGACAATCATATGAAAACAGAAAGAATATGGTACTTAAAAGAGTAAAAGAAATATATATATCTTTACTTTTTCTCCAGGACAAAAGATTGATGTAATAGAAATCATATATCCAAGAAAGAGGATCTACCTACAGGAAAGGCAGATCTTTGAGTCAATAAAGACTGCCTTGGAACCCACCAGCATGACTGATCCCAACACTGGATCAGTACAGACAGAAACCCGGAGATCAGCTAGCAAAAGGGGTCAGGAGCTCCCTCAAAGGAAAGAATATCAATGTCTCAGTCAGAAGCCTCTGTGTAACTCCTCTGACCTTGCTGTGTTTTCTACACTTGGTCTTAGCCAAAAGGCCAAGAAACTGTGTTTCCCAAGATGTCATTTTTATAACACTTTGGCCAAATGAGATACTTACTTGAATGATTTGCAAATGGATAAATCAAGACGTATAATTTGTGTTTGGAAAAGGGGGTTGACTGAAGCTAGCAACACTTATGGTAGACATGAGGTTTCCAGTTGTTGAGTTCAGAAACAGTTTCTTCCATCCAGTGAGGTCCCATAGCTGCTTCCCCAACCTTTGGAGCACCCATTGCAGCAACCAGGCACTGGTGAGCATTAGAACAGCTTTGTACCTAGGAACGATGATGCAGTTAAGGACACCACTCTCGAGATATACAGAATGAAGCTACGTATTCATAGCAATACTTTGCTTTGACTTTAAAATTCCACCAAACTCTCAAAAAATAGATTGAGGTTGTTGTCATCTCTCTTTTAGGTTTTCAGAACTGGGTTTCAAGAGGGTTACATGATTTGGCTAATAAAGATTTCATAGCTAGTGAGAGGCAGAGACAAGTTTGCAACTGTATTTTAAGCTTAAATCAGAAAATGTATTAAGGAGACAGCGTTCAGCAAAAAATCAAAGTTAGTTTGCAATTTAAAATTTCATAGGCTACAACTTCATGGGCATTTAGAATGAAGCATAACCTCAGAAAGCAACTATCATCCAGTCCAGAAATCTCCCACAGATGAACATCCAGGTCTGGCCCACCACTTACCTAGTACCTGCACTATATAGAGTACATCTATCAACAGATGAGCAGGGCATCTCCAGCTGGTAGAGTCTTCAAATTCTAACCTATAACATTTATGGTTGCTATGATACAGGAAAAGAGAATGTGGTAAAGCACACCCTGTAGTTCTTTGCCCTATCACTCATGTTTCATGGGCCAAATTAAGAACATGGTCAATATTATGGCTGGGATCTAATATATCCCCCTAAAAGGTACATTGTGCTGAAGACCTGGCTGCTAATGGGGTTTGAGGAAGTGACCGGGTCATGGAGTTGTATCTTTATCCACAGCTTAATCCACTAATGCAGTCATAACTCGATGGCATTATTGGGAAGTGATGGAAACAGGAGGTGGGGCCCAGCTGAAGGGAGTGGGTCATGGAAGAATGATCTTGGGGACTTTATCTAGTTCCTGGCCTCTTCCTCTCTGGCTCTTTCCATTCCTTTCTGCTTCCTAGCTGTCATGAGGTAAGTAGCTTTTTCATACCATATCCTTCTGCTATGACGTTTCTGCCTTGGAGCTAGCTGACCATGGCCTGAGACCTCTGAAACCATGAGCCAAAATAAATCTTTCATCCTGTAAGTTGTTTTGCTCAGGTATTTTATCACAGAGACAAAAACTAACTAACACAGTCATGCATAACTTCAAAGATACACAAATGTGCTATTTTCCTATATGCCTGAAAAAAGACAGAAAGAATTAGAAAATGTCCTAGTTGCTTAACACTGTTCCTCTCATGAATCCAGGGAGAAGAGGTTTGAAAAATGAATGGTCAGTAGGCTCCATTGAAATCAACGGTCATAGATTGGAATTTGTTGGTGCCTTCCTTGAATCACCTAGCCAAGAATGTTGTCTGGTCTTCCACTGAGGAAAGGTGTTATCTCAATGTAGCTGGAGAATATAAGACACAGCAGCATAGAGGTTATTTCTGGAAGAGGGATCCTTAAAGAGTCCAAAGATGAACAGCAGATGGAGGGAGGAAGTATAGATGGGAACATTGCTTCTTTTGGAAAATCTGGAATCAAAAATCCATGAGAAGCTGGGCATGGTGGCACGTGCCTGTAATCCCAGCACTCAGGAGACTGAGGCAGAAGGAACTTTGTGAATTTGAGACCAGCCTGGACTATAAAGTGAGCTCAAGGTCAGCCTGAACTGCATAGTGAGACCCTATCCCAAAAAGACAAAAAGAAAAAGAAAGAAAGAAAGAAAGAAAGAAAGAAAGAAAGAAAGAAAGAGAAAAAAAGAAAGAAAGGCAATGAGAAATATGTCTACTCTGCTCCCCTCCCTGCCTACCTGCCACACACAGAAAAGGAAGATGAAGGAAAGAAGACAAAATAGAAAGGGCAAGAAAGAAATCTGGAAGTAGCTGTGGAGAGAGAATCCTTAGAAGTACCCCATAATTCTTCAGAAAAAAACAAAGAACATTTTAGTTCCCAAAAAGATGCGAACTTTCCAAATAACCCAAAAAATTTATGCCTGGTCCCCCTTTAATTCCTGAGCACACTCTTTGTGGTACATGATCTCTCAGTACACAGAAATTTGATGACAAGCTCTAAGCACCCAAAACTCCTCAATGAAACCAAAGCTACCCATTTTAATAGTATTTATCTCCAAAGTACGCATTGCCTCATTATTATCATCAATCGAATATTTTCCCAAAGGAAAAAAATTAATTGCCCACCAGAAATGTTTTGAAATGTTTATATGTATTACTTTGTTTAAGCATGAAAGTAAGTGTGTGGAAGCCTGTTTATAAATTAGCAAAGTGTTAGTAAACTCTGGTTTGACACTGATAAGGTTCATATGAAAGTCATCGCTGAAACTGTTGCCTAAATAATAAACAGGATCTCTTTAGCCTACCCTCTTCAAACATGCCTCCCAAGATTAAAAAGCATATTGTAACTGGAAGAAATGGGAAATGTTCAGAAAAGATGTCTACATTATTGTTAGGTTTGGTGCAATGTTAAGGAAGAGAGTGATTATTAGTTATCCTTTGCAAAATAAGATAATAATATTTCTTCTCCTATAGGACTTCTTCAAGGATTTAATGATGTATGACTTAGAAGCCACTTTGGACAATCTTGGCAGGGAGTAATTTCTGAGCAGACTGGGGAATGACCATTGTGATCAAGGGAAGGTAGTCTTTCTCATGAGATGAATCAAGGATCATGATGCTCTATAACGATCCTTCTAGGCTATGCCTTGCCATGAAGAATTCTCTCAATGCAGTGCTAAAGAAGAAAGGACTGTATGAGACCTTGGACTTTTACCTGTGATCTGGAGGAGTAGTTCTGGGTCTAATTATCGGGTGATCTTGGGAAGGGCACTGTAAATCACCTGGACCTCAGCTTTCACATCAAAAAGCCAAGAAAGTGGATTATATTTTAAATCACAGCATCTTCTCTTCAAGAGCTTAAACAGAAAATTAATAAATGGATCAATATTTTGACTTACAAAGAGTGGGTAGCACAGAGGTCTGCTGGTAGGAACCCTTCTTCCTTCACCTTCCTTCCATCTACCTCCATGGTTACCAGACGTTTCTGGGCTCTTGCAGTGAGAAGTCTGCTTAGCTTGTATTGTGGTTTCCATCATGGTACCTTTCTAAGCAAAAGATGACCTCTCATCTACTGGATTCTACCTTCTTCCCTCTGCAGTGTCCCAGTACTCTCTGTACTATGTTTGGCATAAGATTTGCCTATAGGCACAGCTCTTTGATCATTTATGAATAGAATAAAGAATTGGTACCAGAATAAACATAGAGGTAAAAATGAAAGCAATAAACAGCCTCTGACCTCACAGGATCATTCTAGAAAGGAGCACTTAATTAAAAATGGTTTTAGTCTAGTAAGGTGGGATTTGGCTTCCGGTTCTTCTACAGGAGTATTAATGCAATTGCCTCAGGCAACTTTCTAACCTCTGGATGTCTAGTTCAACTGCAAGATGAGAATGGCAATACTTGATTTCTGCATTAGGTCCAATAATTCACTGAAAGCCTCTAGTATATTTTCACCAAACTGCACACTAAAACAATACAAGCTCATGCCTTCAGTGGCTGAGCAAGAAGGGTGCTTGATAATTTTCTTTATTTGTTGCAATATTGTAACAATGCCTGTCTACCTTTGGGACTGCCCTGCCCTGACCCAATTTCAGGACCGAGACTGTCCAATTGTGTTTGTATTGGCTCATTAATCATGCTGCTCCTTAGTGAAGGGCTCACACAAACTGACACTACCTCTGGACCATACACTGGCAACTATCTCACAGACCAAAGCTCCCAGCGAGCCATTATTCCAGCCTCTTCCCCCATGCAGGGTTTGCCTGGAGTCAGCTCCTTTCCACACTCAGAGGCTGTACTGAGCATCTGCATGGAGGGACAAAGGATGGGATGCAGTCAACACAACACAGCCTGCACATGAAGCAGCCACTCCACAGGTCAAAGCTCCAGGCCAGCTCTGGGGCCTGTGTCACTGGCCAAGCCTAGCCAGACAAAAGAGGCAAGAAAATGCCGCCTTCCCAGGAGGGGAACCCTTGAGTCACTCACTTCATTGTTCTAGTCACGAGGAAGGAAAGCATTCAGTTCTTTTCTTTAGGACAAAAATTGTCAAAGGAAGAAAAGAGCCTTGCACTCTGAGCAGCCCTCTTGCAGGCAGTCTGATGGCATAACCCTCTGTCTTTGCTGCTGCCTGGTTGTATTTGTTTGTGTATGCAATAAAGGCTAAAATGGATTATACCTAGCCAGGGAACATATGCAATTGATAGACGCTCCTGTCTCAACTTCTTTGTAATCACTGCACTTCACACTCTTGTAGTTTTCATTTTGCTCCCCTGGAAAGCACCAAGAAATGGCTTTGTATTTCCAGCAGCCAAACAAGACTTACAAAAAAAAAAGAAAGAAAAAAGAAAAAGAAAGAAGACAGATGAAAGAAAGGAGTGTGTCTTGGTTACTTTTGTCTCATTGTTGAGACAAAATACCTGATGCCCAAAATGAAGGAAGGGAAGGTTTATTTCTTACAGTTTTGGAGGTTTTAGTCCATACTCAGCTGGTTCCAAGGTAGGATGGCATGGCTGAGGGGCAGCCATTTGTGGCAGTCCACAAGCAACAAGAGTGGAAAAGCAAAAGAGGAGAAAACACGCCTTCTTCCCTCCCTTATACTGTATGCTGGTTCCACCTCTGGGCAGGTGCAGCACTCATACCACTAATCCCAGAGCTAGACAATGAACCAATCACAAATGCTAGATTCAGCTACCTCCTTGACTGCGTGAGGCTTGGGGGGCCACCTAGACACAAACCATAACAGAGAGAAAGAGAGAGAGAGAGAGAGAGAGAGAGAGAGAGAGAGAGAGGCATCTTTACACAGTTCAAGTGTGTTAAGGCAAAGGGGCAGACTTTCTTTTGTTGTTGTTTTCATTTGTTGGGTTCCTGAGCAGTACACGCACTCCATTTTGGCTCAAGACAATCACTTGTTGCCTTCTCCCCACCTCTCCCACTCTTAAGGAACCTTCTCTCCTCCTTCCACATAGAATTTGCCTGCATTTAGCCACAGAGGAACTCTTTAGGCATGTGTTCCAAAATGGCATGGACTACGCCCAATTTATTCTCACTTTTCCTAGGACATTGAGTCAGGATGTACAGCACAAAACTGGTGCTCAGTAAGCTATTTGAGATGCTGAAAGTCGGAAGCCCTTCCCAATGCTGTGTCTCCTAAGGTAAGATTAGCCCCCATTCTGTGACCATCTGCAGGCTACACGCTCCCACACACTGTCTCTAATCCTTATGTTTGTCTCATTTTCAGGTTTTCCCCTACTTGCCTGATTTCATTCCTTTGCACTGCTATCTGCATTATAAGGGAGAAAGGAGTGGAGATGTGAGGTGTTGTTTGGAGCAAAGATTTTAGGAGTCTAGATTCTCCATAGGTTGAGATTGTTCAGAAGGCTGGGACAGAAAAGATTAAGAACGCTCTTCCTCCATTAGCACCCACAGGAGACTACAGACTACTAAATTCCAAAGATGATTTTAATTTAAAAAGCTACTAATTCCTCAGCCCCATTAGTACCCATTAATCCTATGTTACAAAGAACAATCTGGAACAAGTACCTTTGGGGTTATTTTAATATACTCTTCCATATCTACTGCATCAGTTTATTCCCAAAACTGCCATAAAAAGTAGATCAAGAAAATATCAAGTGTCCTATTTTATGAATGATAGAATCTGAGGTACATGCTTGTTCAAAGTACCATTATAGTTCTGCAAACTCAGCTTGCTTTGACCTTTCTGTGGTCTAAGAATACATCACCATCAGACAGGTGTGGCATCCATGGAACACTTTAAGCAGTGCATATCTTTACAGGAACAAGCAGTAGCGCAGTGTTGGCTTTTTACAGCACAAAGAGAGGCCTCTGGCCAGAAACAAGGTGTATTGTTTTACTGTGAAATAGGATTCTGCAGTAATTGCTTGGAGGGCTCCTCTTACTTTTAGTTCTAAATGTTTCTGCAGGAATTTAGGGCTAGCACTCATGGATACACCTAAAGAAGCACAAACTACCTTGGGAAATAATTAGAATCCATGCCTTTTTAGTTTCATTTCCATAGCACGAAAAGTAAAGGTGCAAGGAATTATAGACAGATTCGTGAGCATCAGGACTGCCTGAAAGATAACCCTGGAAATGAGGAGGCCTTCAAGACCCAATTTTTGTTATTTAGAATTTATTCTAAATATCTCAGAAAAACAAGGGTAGCTTTTAAATGATGTGGACAAAATCCCAAGACTAGTTTGCTTCAGTATATACTTTTAATCAAGATAAACAATAAAAAAGACCTGTGCAGAAATTTAAATTACTGAAAGATTGCAAATATATCAAAAGCATTTCAGTTTCCCAAAACATAGTTCTCCTGTCCTATGAGCAGTCCAGAAACAATGTGTTTGCCTCATGGCTGATGCCCTTACCCCTAACCTCAGCAAGAACATGCCTCATAGGGACCAGCAGTTGCCCCTTTCAGATTTCAGTGCATGTCAGTATAATAGGTTCAGTGCTTTCCTCGCACCAGTTTCATCAAAATCAATGCCACCATGCTCTGAGGTACTGAATGGTTCATGTCAGTAGGCACTCTTCCGTCCTTCCCCAGAAGGGAGCAGGAGTTAAGAGGTTTATTGGCTTATATAACCGAAAGTAAAGACGTAGAGAATAAGAACTGTTGGAAGCGCCAACTGATGTGAGTCAACAATCCTACTCTGCATCACGCAGTTTTGCCTTCCAGTATCATGATAGTAAATTTTTGGTGCCAACTTGACTGTTCACAGGGTACCCAGATATTTGATCAAACATTATTCTGGGTGTGTCTGACAAGCTGTTTTCAAGTGAGATTAGCACTTGAATTTGTGGATCTAGCAAAACAAATCATAAATTGCTCTTCTTAATTAAGGCTGGGCGACATTCAATCCCTTTGAAGCCTGAATAGGTCATATAGGCTGATGCTCCCCTGCCCGCCAACCTTGAGCTGGGACAGTCTTCAGACTTGGACTAACACATCCGTTCTTCCTGAGTCTTAAAACTGCAGGCAATAGAACCAAAATGTGCATTATAAGATGATGCCCAATTGTTTGATTTAACAGGGATCTTTCCGATTTAGTCTGGGAGCCAGAAAAACAAGGACATAGACCACCGCAATGTACTTGGAACAGGAAATTTGTTAGCCACCACTTCCCCATCCATAAAGTGAGAATGATACACGAACTGGACCTAACATATATAAGTACCCAGCAAAAGACCAACACAAGAGGGATACACAATACTTGACAGCTAGTCTTAACCTATGAGACAGGGGAGTTAAGCAATAGTGAGTCATTTCCTCTTAGTTATAAAATTCATTCAAGCCATAGTTCTGAACCTTTGTGCATGCCCAAAATAACTAAAAAGATTTCGGAATGCATTAACAGAAGTTGTTCATACTGGCAAGGAGTATGGGAAATGGATCCCTAAATTATATGCCACAATCTCTAGGAACAGAGTGTACATTGAAAAAAATCTCCCTGTCGGTTCTGATATGTAACTCATTCTTCCCATCCACCTTGGGAGCCACTGATAAACCATTAAACTGACTTATTAGAGCATTCCACAGCAAAATTATCTTTAAATTATATCTCCAACCATAAACAATTTTAAAAAGGGAAAAAATATCATTCAGAATCAATGTGTACTCCACCCTCTGCTCCCTAAACAATAGAAGGAAGATAATTCACAGTTACACTTAAAGTTCTAATCATAACCCATCTTTAATATAACCATGGTGGTTAAGAATATGTCTGCTATTTTAAGTCCATAATTGTTTTTTAATAGTACTATCATTTCTTTCCATTAAGTCAGTGTCAGTGAACTGAACTTGGACAAAAAGAGTGAAAATACATGTAGTCAAAAGTTGACTGATAATAGAAGTATGCCTTTTTTCTTAATCTCTGATACCAAAATGAAAGGGATAAGACAAACCAGGAAACACAACCAATGACAACTATTAATTTAGTGGTGGCGTGATTTGCATAGTAGTGCAGGAAATGTGCTGCTGATTATTGCATTTGCTCTATCATTAGAACCCTGAGAAATGTTCAGAATTTGAGTGTATTTTCCATCGGTTAACAATTTTGATAACTAAGTCATCTTCAGGATATGCATTATTCTGTCAGCCTAAATTGGCAAACCTCACTCAGGATGTTTCCCTTTTTGGAAAACATTATTTTTCCTTGTAAATATACATTTCAAAAATACAGGTAGAAGGAAATCACATTCACTTTAGAAGTCGCATTCACTCTGGTTTTGCCCCATATACTTCGAAGTACTTTAAAAAAATCCAATTGAGCCACCTTTCACAAAGATAGTGAACTTAATCCACTTCAGACACTGAGATCCCCAGTTTTAGGAATTATACTATATAAGTACCTCTTCAGATCCTATTCAGGGACATTAAATCAATTAATTTCCAACCTAGGAATAATTCCTGAAAGAGAAGCATAAGAGGAAATTAAGAAGTCAAAAAGTGTAGGTGGGGAAAAGACTGGAATATTAAAAAAAGGGACCAAAAAATTCTAGAAATGTGAGATTTTCCTTTGATTTAATCCAATTTTTTGATTAACTATGTAGCTTTTCTACACTAACTTTCTTAGCTAAATCTTTTAACCGGAACTAGGATCACATCTTATTATTTCCTGACTCCACTATTCAGTCTTTGTATCTTTCAGATTCCATCTTCCTATTTAACTCAAACCCATTATCAGAGTCCAATTCAAATTCCAGACCGTCCAGGAAGCCATGCTTGATCAGTTTTAGCTGGGTAGGATCACTTGCTCATCTCTTAAACTGCTATCACCTGTTTCAAATCTCTTGGAACATCTACTTCTGTTGTTTTTCTTTTTCTTGTCATTTTTCCTTAAATATTTTATTTTGTTTAACAAATGTTTACAGAAAAGAGCAGGCACTGTAGGTATTGGCAACATGGAAATATGGGAATGAACAAAGCAGGTTTTCTGCCATCGCAAGTTCTCACGGTTGGTTTATAATGGAGTAACATTATGCCTACATCCAACTATTGCTATGATTGAGGGTTAAAAGGTGAAGCTGGTTGGGTTAAGAGAGGAAAAGGGAAAATAAAATTTTCAACAGTAAGGCAATGTTCCCTCCATACCTGAAGAAATGTGAATTTGGAGGTGAAGATTCATCTGGAAGTTACATCCCCTTTCCACTCTTCCCTACCTTCTTGTTGTGGGTTTCAGTGTGAGCATCTCTCATTTTTAGTGTATATTTTTTCTAACATGACCCATAAAAGCAAGTCAACTATGTCAACCATTGCTTAATAGAAGAAGTGATTAACTAAAATACTAGGAGAAAACAGTGTGAGACAAAGTGAAAGATGAATGTCAACAAACATTAATCCCAGTATAGTACCTTCTTAGAAATTGTTAAGGGCATCTCTGAACATAAGGGACTTTTGTCTGAGATGCTGCTGTTCTCTAAAACCAATCATCTGAAGGATATGCTTCTCTCTGGAGAAGCTCCCTGACATGGCTAGGATATGGTTTGAGTGTCTGCCTCTGTGTCTTGTGTGTTGCAAACTTGGTCACAGCAAAGGTGGTAGGACATTTCAAGAGGAGGATTATAATAAAAAGTGATTTGGGACATCACTTTTGAAAGATGTTGAGGTAGTTCTCATGGAACTCTAGGTAGTTTATGTATTAGTCAACTTTCTCATCACTGAGACACAATACCCAATACCCATGACTCAAAAGAAGAGAAGTTTAATTTGGTTGATGGTTTCAGGAAACTCAGTCCATGGTAGGCTGGCACCAAGGCATAAACAACATGGCAGAAAGGTGATGCAGAACAAAACTGCTTAGTCCGTGGTAGCTTGGAAACAGAGAAGGGAACAGTGCCATAGAGGAAATGTACAAGGGAACATACATAATACCTAAGATTATGCCTCTATGACCTTGCCCAGACATATCCAGGAGCAATTTTTACTAATTTTCTGCATGTTTCTTAATCCAGTGAAGTTTAAGTATCATGATTAATGGTCACAGTTCTCATGAGAGCATTGTTATACAAGAGCAAGACTGACCCCACCCCACTCTGGCTTCCTGTGTTGCCATGTGATCTTTCCCTCTCATATTCATTCACACTGTGATACCATCTGTAGTGGGGCACCCACAGGACCTGAGCAGAGATGGCATCATGATTTTTGGAATTTTTGCCTCTAAAACTGTGAGGTAAATAATCTTTTTAATCTTAAAAGTTGTTCAGCCTCAGATAGTTTGTTACAGCAACAGAAAACAAGATAACATACCTCCTGAGGGCATGGATTTTGCTCCTCTTATCCCTCAAGGCCAAATGAGGCCTCACTGTAAGTACTGCCTAATAATTTCTAAGGCTCGCTATAGCTTGAAGACCCCAAGGACTCACCAACAAATTAGAGGAAGCTGGATACTTCTGAGTATCTGTGAGGAGGAAAGCTGGGATCACAGTTGCCTCAGAATCCTGGAGTCTGGGTGGATCATTTTGCAAGAGAAGGGCAAGGGTTTGTTGGACAGTAAGCTGACAGCCAGGTTCCAAGTCCTACAACCAACTTCTTCCTCCTTTTTCTCTACAAAGGACTTCTTTCAATAAGAGGAATTCTTACAATCTGACTTAGCTGGAATACTTTTCTCTCTTGGTGCAAGTCCAGGGCATTTCCCCAAGGAGGCCTGTCATGTCAGAGGTGGCTAAGAGTTGGTGAAAAGAGATCTGGATTTAGTGGTAAGATACTCATTTTATTACGTATTTTCCATTCAACCAGCCAGCATCTTATTTTCTCTTTAACTGCATTTTACTATAATATTGGCACAGAAACAGCAGACAGTGTGAGCCACATGCAAATTGCACCCAATCCTCTGCTTCCAAACCCCAACTGAAATCCTCCAAGAGTTATTTGTATGGTTGGAGTAACTAGCATGTCACATGACCATTGGAGTCATGTATGTTCACATAACACAGGCAGTTCTGCTATTGCGTCTGTACCAGTAGAGTCAGGGTACATTTGCAAGACCGTTCTAAAGTGAAACTTGCCAAAAAATCCTCTTATATTTTCAGCACCCCAGTGCCCCCTAATTTTAATGCTTTATCTGTACAAAAGAAGATGAAAGGGCAGTTTTGCTATTTACAGAAATAAAAATCAAAATGGACCTATTCTTGTATTGTAAAAAGCAAAATCTTTCAAGTAAGATTGCAAAGACACAACTCAGCCTTGAATTGAAATCAAAATTTAAACATGAGTTCAGCAAAACAGGATAGAAATAAATCAATCATGTATGCTACAAGTTTCAATAAATATGCCAACAATAATAAAAATTTAGGTGTGGTCTTCAAAAGCTAACGTTTCTTATATTAAATTCCCTGTAGTGCTTTTGAATTCAGTTGAATAACATAATAAAGCAGTTTGTATATTTATGGGATTCTTTGCTTCAGAAACTTTTTGAATGGAACTAAAATGCATCCCATATGTGTAATAAGTAAACTGCATTTCTATGAGGCATATATTTTCCTTTAACACTGTTTTTTAGTTAGGGGATATTTCCAAGGACATTTTTCTAAGTTCTTCTCCCACTTTGCCCAGACAAGCTGTTCTAGTGTAGCAGAAGATGCCCTCCACCCCAACCAAGCCAGCATACTTCAGTCTGCTAGTTGCCCAGGTAATAGTTTCTGTTCCAGTTCCTGTTACTTTTGTTTTTTAGAAATGGCTGGTCACTGAGATCCATATTGTATAAACCAATCCTCAGTTGACAAGTCATTCTGCCTCTGTACTTCTTGCTTGCTTATCTTGTATAAGCCCTAGATTACCAGAGACTGAAATTTTGAGGGACAATTGATTCCCAATATTAAATAAATCTGCCTCCAAA
>RJWT010027419.1:0-15516 GCA_004365215.1 Cuniculus paca | reverse complement strand
TTTTAAGCAACTGAGCTGGGGCTGTGGGCCCACTTTCCTCTTATGAAACTCTAGGGCACTTAGGAGACCACGGTGTGGGGGAAGGGGAATAACTCATCCCCTTTTCTAATCTAAGCCTAATCCTCCTTAAACCTCCCCTAGCCCTGGCCACCAGGAATCCTGCCAGTGCCAAATGAGATGATGTTTATTCAGCCCAGGTCTTAGCCCGCTGCTCCTGAGCACAGAAATCAAAGGGCGAGTGTACAGCTGCCACCTGCTGATGAATGGGTAAACACGGAGTAGTCAAGGCTGAGGAGGCCGGAGCTGGAGGACAATCCCTTTGCACAGTTCCAGCTCAAATAAGGTCACGGGTTCTCAGAGCACGGAGAGCTGCAGGAATCCTGTGCCTAGTGTTTTGGGAGCTTGGACACAGCTGTTCCTGCTGGACGTTTTGCTGCCTCTTCCAACCACCATAGGGCGCTGGTGACACTGAGCCTCCACTCTTAGAAGTCCGGGCAGAGCCGCAGTTCCTGAGTCAGATTTGTGTCCCCAAAGCATTTTCTAGGTTATTCTCTGAGGAACTTCAGATCGGTGACAGCGATGCTGACCTAGAGCTCAGAGCACATGGCCCGAGCCCTATTTTTACTGGGGCAGCTGTTTTGATCTGTTTTACATTTGGGAGATTTACACAAGATTTTTTTTTTTTTGAGGGAGAGGAGATGGGATTCCATTACTAAAAACAGAATATTTGAAAAATGCCCTTTTATGAACAGATTTAGTCTATTTTTACTTGAAAGGGGTAAAATAAAATAAATCCTGCAGATTCTGAGATCTAGCAAGCTCGGTCCTTTTTCCTCAGCTTTCTTTTTCGGAATGATTTCTTCCTTATAGCTCTGTATGTGGGTTTGGCAGCAGCAGGCACCTTGCAGTAACAACCCTGGGAAGAACTAACAGGAGCCCCGCGACATGCTGAGCAAATTATGTCCATCATCCTACGACAGGACCCCACTGCAGCCCTGAGTGCAGGGACGGTCACCCTCCTCCACCTTCAGCAGTGAAGCAGGAAATGGCAACAATGTCTCCAACAGTGAATGCCTCAGTTTACCCAGCACATAAATGCTGGGCCCAGAACCATGACCTAGACATTAAGTTAGAACCTGAGTTTGTTCAATTGATAATGTTGTGTCTAATGTTTCATGAACAAAAAACGGTGTATGTGCATAAATAAGATGTAAGTTACCTCTCAAAAATGAATATGCTCAACAGAAAGAATCAGAAAGTAAAATATAGGAAGGAAAAAAAATCATCCATCATTTCACTGCTCCAAGAGTACCACTGTTAAAGTGTTAATGTCTGGGCATATTTCCCTCCTGTCTATTTTTGTGTTTAATTTTTAGTTTTGCATATTTCAACAGCTGTAATTCTCTAGGCATATTTTGTTTTGCTTCTGTCACCTAATTTGACAACATAATACGATTTTTTTTCATAATCTCAATACTCTTATCATTTTTACTGGCAGAAAATAATCTCTTCAGTGAAACAATTCAGTTTGACAAATATGTATTGAGCACCTACTAGGTCCCAGACCCTATGGTAGGCCCTGGAACACACAGATGTATGAAAGTCTGTCTTATTTTCCTTCAAGGAACTATATCATTCTAGTGTAAGTAACTAGGTAACTGTGTAACCCTAAAACTAGCTACCACTACTGAACATATGCTGTACTCCAAGCACCTCTCACATGTATGAACTCACCCACTCCTCATAGCAACCTGTAGGTAGGGACCATCCTTCTGTCCTTTATACATGTTGAGACAACCTACATTATTTTGGTATATAGAAAATGACACCCCAAAGATGTCTGTCTCTTAATCCCCAGAACCTGTGAATATTACTTGCAAATCACCTGCTAGATAAAATGGGATATTACCTTACATGAATCAATGGACTTTGATTGAGGATCTTGAGATGGGAAGATTATCATAGGTGATCAGGGTGGGCCCAGTGTTATCATAAGGGTCCTTACGAGAGGGAGATAACAATGTCGGAAGTCAGAGACAGATGAGATGACAAAAGCAGAAAACAAGATACTCTGCTTGTGACCCTAAAGATGGAGGAAGGGGCCATGAGCCAAGGAATGCATGCAGACTGTGGAAGTTGGAAAAGGCACAGAAATAGATTTTCTCTGGAGCTTCCAGAAGTAACATGTCTTGATTTTAGAACTTTTTTCCTTCCTTCCTCACCACCCCGCCTCCCCCCGCCCCCTTTCTTCTTTCCTGTTGGGGATAGAACCTAGTGCCTCATGTATGCCATGCAAGTGCTGCACTATTGAGCTGTATTGCTAGACAGGTTTTATGATTTGTTCAACCTCTAGACCTCCACTATAATCCATTTGTGTTGTTTTAAGCTTCTGAGTTTCTGGTGATCTTTTATAAAAGCAAGAAGAAGCAAATACACAAGGATTCAAACCCACATGATTTGATTTTAGTGCCACCATTTTTAACTGTGTCATTATTATTAACTATGTTCAAATGTTGCCAATTAGTCTCGGGCTCTTCTTGCTTGATTCAGATGGAAATCATGAGTCCACAAAAAGCAATTCTACTAGCAGCCCTGATGTCACGAGATGACACCAGACAATGCTGGATGCCAACAGTGACAGCCAGCTGCTGGTCTATGTTGCCACTGGACATCACCACCCAATGTGAGCTTGTGCTAGACACGTTAGGTTGACTCTACCAGTGGCTGATCTCTACCACTGCTGGTCTCGACCTTTCAGGGCCAGTTACTGCTGAACACTGTAAGTCGACTACCAGGCACTCATCTCTGGCACTGCTGGACACTGCCTTCTGGTGCCAACCTGTACTGGATACCACTGACTCTGCTGGGGGTTGGTCTCTGCTGCTGGCCTCTGGAGCTCTGTAGTGTTTGCAGTTCTGAGGGTTTGTCCTTCTTTGGAAATGAGTGTTCTGTTACACTACTCAGGATGAAAAACATCCCTAGTAGATTTACGGAATTTTGGAAACTGCACTACCTGAGAAATAAATCACAAGCAGGTTTACAGGAACACCAAAGTGAGTCTTTATTTTAACAAGGCCTGTACTCTATGCAGCACAGTGGGGCCAGTATGCAGGAGGGAGCCCTCCTAGAGCAAAACTGAAAAGCAGTTGAGGAGCACTGCTTACATTGCAACTGCAAACCTGTGTCACTGAAACCAGGGAATATTCTGGAAGGTTTTCTGTGAATGTTGGGTATGCAAATAAGGAGTCCAGCTCTCTCCTTTCCTGATCTTAGCCTCCAGGGTGCTTCTCCCTCTTTCAAAAATGTGACAGCCAGTGCCTGGCTGACTGCACTCATGTTGGAGTGGAGAATGGCAGTTTGGTAGCCTTGGAGGACATGGAAGCAAGCTGTCCCACCCACTAGGGTGCAAGGGGGAGCAAAAGAAAATGAGGGGGAAGAGTGGACAACTGCTGATCGAACCACACGCTCTTCTCCAGGGCACACAGATTAAAGTGGGTCAGAAGCTTCTATGAGCCCAGTGAAAATGTCAGCCCTTGGGCCAGTACTTTTAGGGCTAATCATCTACACTTACAGGAAGAAAAGGTGTGGTCCCTTTAAATGTCTGTAAGCCTGTCTCTACAAGTTGCCTTTTTCAAACAAAGCCCTAAAGAAACAGACAAGGAGATGGGGAAGTGAACTCTGCACCAGTCAAATGTACTGAGTCATCCTGGCCCACCCTAGTAGGTGCCCTAGAAGCAAACTTTACATATTATAATACTAAATTCTCCACCCAGGGTGTTCCCAACCACTTTGTATTTTTGAACATGGGGCGTAAGAAGAGGCATGATATCAAACTGAGCAGGTTCAAGAATGTGCCTACCGTTTTAAGTGAGGATGAGTCTGTTTAGCAAAAGCTACTTGCTTAGTTTGCTGGGAAGACAGTGCTTTGAGAATTACCGCCAGTGTCCTCCTTACTTACTGCAAGGGAATAAACCTCTCTTCATTCTTTATCTTCTGGTGGTGCACATCAGGACTACACTCACCCAGGGGGCTTCATTGCCTTTGGTTCCAAAAGGACATTGGGCAGAGTTGTAGAGTTAGAGAAGGAGAGGCTGAGGTCAGGAGGATGACAGCCTGGCCCCTACTGCTGGGCAGGAGTTTCGAATGCAGTGAGGAAAGAAAGGAAGAGGAACCGAATCAGCGTAGGAAGGTGTCTATATCACAGTGAGAAAGATTTCAGTGTTAGGTATAATCGTTTCTGTTTCTGTTTTTAGAAGTGTATATGTAAATGTATTTACTTTTGGAACCACATGTGCAGGTGATGCACTCCTGTAGTTATCTCTGGAGAGTAGGGGTTCTGGGTAAATGTGAGGGGAGATCGCACTTTGTATTTACAAAGTTTCACTTCAGTTGAAAATTTCATGGCACACATATTAGTTTGAGTTTACATTTTTTTGTAAAATAAAATAGATGTGTGTGTGTGTGTGTGTGTGTGTTTTAATTAGAGGAAATAATATGTACCACCACATGGCAAAACTTCATATGTGAAGCTTCTTTCTTCTCTTGGATAATTACCTTAGTACAGAAAACTTGTAGAGGTGCAATTTCTCAACCCATGATTAGAAACATTTAAAAAGATATTTGCTGGGTGTGGTGGTACACACTTGTATTCCCAGCACTCTGGGAGGCTGAAGAAGGAGGATCACTATTGAGCCCTGGTTCAGTCCTCAACATCACAAACTAAAGAAAAAAAGGATGCAAACAAAATCCAAGCATGATACACAGTCAACAAGGCAAAATGAAATGCGTGAAAGGAGAGGGGATATTTCAGTTGGTAAATAAAAGCCACGATAGTTGTCCACTCTTATGTAAAGCAGATGCATAGAATACTAGTTTGCCAGCCAGCTATGGCTGCTGTAACAAAGTTCCACAATCTAGGCACCTTGAACAACACAAATTTGTTTTCTCACAATTATAGAAGCTAGAAGTCCTAAGTGCAAGTGCACCAGGGCCAAATCTTTGGAGACCTCTCTCCTTGACATGGAGAAGGCCACTTTCTACCTGTGTCTTCACACAGTGTTCTCACTGTAAGTCTGTGTCCTGTTTTCCTCTCCCTATAAGGACAACTAACTGAGCATGATGGTGCACATTTTTAATCCCAGCACTGAGGAGGTGGAGGCATGAGGATTGCCGTGAGTTTTAGGCCAGCAAGAGCTACACGGTGAGTTCAAGACCAGCCTGAACTACGTAGCAAGACCCTGTCTCAAAACAAAACATCACAAAAAGACGACAGTCATATGGATTAGGACCCATTCTAACAACCTTGCTTTTTTTTTTTTTTTTTTTGTCTTTTTGAGACAGGGTCTCACTATGCAGTTCAGGCTGGCCTTGAGTTCACTTTGTAGCCCAGGCTGGTTTCAAACTCACAACAATCCTCCTGACTCAGCCTCCCAAGTACTGGGATTACAGGCATGCGCCATCACACCCAGCACAACCTTGTTTTAACTTATTTATTCTGTTAAAAATCCTGTCTCCAGATAGTGCCATCCTGAAGTACTGGGAGTTACAGTTTTAATGTATGAATGGGGGACAGGAGGCATGATTCAGCCTGTGAAAATGGAGAAGAAAGCTCCAGAGAATGAACCAAGACCAATGAAGAGAATTTCTCTTCACTGTGAGAGGGAAACTCTGATTCTCTAATATTTTTCTTAATTTGACACAGTTAGAGTGTGAAAGTGATGCCAGTGCTGGTGACTGTTCCCTCTTTCTTTCTGTCCCTGCCCAGCATCTGCCCTGATCATCAGTGCTGCATAGACCTTTCTGCTCAGACCTTTCTCATTGCAGCCAAATCTTCTAGGCAACTGAAGCATATTTTTCCTATTTCCCACCCGGATCCCACTTTATTCCTGCAATCTGTCTCCAAAGATAGCATCACAGGGAGAGAGTATAAATCATGAAGAGGACACGAATTTGGCTGTGTCTCCTCTCCCAGCAAAAGCCTTCATGTAACCTTGGTATGCCTTTACCTGTCGCTGTTTTAGATCACGATCCTCCCGTACTGTAGTGAGAAAGCAGGTGGAGTAGGGAGCTGAGCTTCCTCAGAGGATAGAAGTAATGAAGATGTTTGTACAGCATAAATCAGGAGAGAGAAAACTATTTTTGTAAAAAGCCAGGTAGTAAACATTTTAGGTGATGAGGGCCATATGGTCTGCGTTGTAATTACTTAACTGCCATTGTAGCACCAGAGAAAACATAAATAAAACATTGAAAACAACAACAAAACTGAAATGGGCATGATTCCAGCACTTTGGAGAGCAAGTCTGAAGAATCGCAAGTTCACACTCAAGCAGGGCAATGTAGAGGCTTAATGAGACCCTATCTCAAAATAAAAGATAAACAGGTAATGTAGCTCAGTGTAAGGGCCTGGGGTTCAATCCTCAGTGCTACACGAACACACAAATGCACGCACACACAACCGCACGCACAAAAATCACCAGGTTCAATAAAACATTGTTAAAGCAGGGGACCAATTTGGGCCTCTGAGCCATAGTTCTTCAACCCCTGAACTTAAAGTCATAATCCAAGATCTTCACCTGAAGATATTTACTGAGTTGAACATGTTTCTAGTGAGCCCAGACTGATTAACTATGACTTACACTCATTTCTTTGTTGATCTATCTAATAAATTATGTATGTCTGAGTGGAAAGCATAGTTTAGTTATTTCACAGTACTTTCTGTTCTCTTTTTATTATAACAAGGGAAAGATCTGAGTATTAACTTAATAATAGCATATATCAGAACCAGAACTTTAGGTTTTCTAAAAGGTTTTGACACAAATGCTTAGATTAAATCTGCCAGGTAAATACACATGATCACATGGTATAATTACAAAAAATAAGGTACAGAAATATAAAGATCAGTACATTCAAGCAACATTTCACACCTAAGCTTTCTAGGCTCTGGAGAGAGTCTTTTGGAGAACAGCAGGATAAGAGAGATAACACTGTCTTCTAAGTCTCAATGTTTTTGCTCCAGATAAAGTGAGAATAGAATCTCTCTGGTCATGCGATTGGCTTACAGGAGAAGATGAGACCATAGCAGGACAGGGGGTCTCTTCCTGTGGGGTATGAATCTGAGATAGAATATCATGGCTGGAAGAGCATGGAACTACTTTGTTGAAGAGACTGCCCCTTAGTCCTGCCACTGTGCCACAGGGATGTTTGGTTTGTGAAAGGAATTAACAAGAAAGAAGATTGGAAAAGTAGGTTGAAGGCAGTTGTGATGGGCCTTTAACGCCAGAGGGGAGATTGTGAACTATATTCTACAGAGAGAAAAGAAAGCTTCCTATAATACGTACCATAATTGATTTGAGTGGATTAACAATAAACCAGGTAACTATAACTTCTGTGTCCAAAATGCACTAAAAGCCACCTGAATTATACTGGACAGAAGGATAATTAAAGATCAAAAATATTCAGGATTCTGCACAGATTTTACTGTTCTTGTCCTCTATAGCAGAATTTCTCTACCTTGGCACTAGCGACATTTGGGCTGGATGTCATTGGTGGGTGGGGACTGTTTGCTGTATTATTCTTAGCCTCTGTGACCCAGCTCCATTCAGTATTAATACCCCTCCCATTATGACAGACAAAAATGTCTCCAGACATTGCCATTGCCATATGCCCTCTGTAGACTTGTACTATTCTTATTGGTGCTGTGACACATTATCTATTGAAAAGTTAGTGGCTTTAAACAACATACATTTATTCTCCTACAATTTGGAGGTTTAAAGTCTGAAATGAGGCTCGTGGGTGCGAAAATCAAAGCGTTGGGAGGACTGGTTTCTTCTTGAATTTCTCACAGAAGGATGTTGTTTTCTTGCCTTTTTTAGCTTCCAGTGGCTCCCTAGATTGTGGTCTCTTCTTCTACTTCAAATGCACCACTCCCAACGCCACATCTGTCGTTACATCGCAGACTCCTCCACTCTCACTCCTCTTGTCCTTCTCTTGTAATGACTGTCCTGACTACAGTGGGCAGACCTGAGTAATTCCAGCTCATCTCCCCATTTCAAGATTCTTAATTTAATTGGATCTGTAAAGTGTTTTTTGCTATAAAAAGTATCTATAAGTCAACTTTCATATTGTTGGACACAATACCTGACACTCGCAACTTAAAGATAAAGAGGTCTCATTTAGCTCATGGTTTGAGAGAATTCAGTTCATAGCCTGCTGACTCTAAGGCAAAAACAGCATGGTAGAAGGATGTGGTGGGGCATAAATGTTTAGTTGATGGTGGTCAGGAAGCAGCTAAGGGGAGAGCTCCAGAGAGTACTTGGCGAGGGACCATGTATAGTACCCAAGGTCACATTCCATGACCCACCCAGGAGTGTGCTACAGGCTCTTTCTTCATTCGATAAAGCTGACATATCAGGATTAATTCTCACAGTGTTCTTCACAAGTTCTGAGTGTTAAGATGTAAACGTGTTTATTCAGTCTGCTGGATGTGGAAAATTTCACCAGATTCGTAGAAGAATGAGGTTGGAGGCCCCATATTTGAGTCCTAGGTCCACCTTACCTCCAGCTCTGTGTCATCAATTTTGTCAACTGTAAAATGGATGAGAAATATTTACACCCTGGAATTGACATGAGAAATAAATGAGATAAAGTATATTAAACTATAGTCATGAAAGTTCTTGTCAGATGGAGTTCAAATATGCTTGTTATTAAAAGTCAGGTTAAAGCTGAGATTTGTAAATATGGGGTTCAAGTTCATGGGCAGATGCAAAAAATGAGAGTGGTTTCTAAGGAACATGTCCCTGGCTAATCTGGAATGCATTGTACAGTTAGAACTTGTTTAAACTCTAATTCTCATGCTCTGCTTATGAGGCATGTGAGGTCAACAAGAATTTGTCCAGTAAATACTCGTATTTATTGAAACATGCTATAGAGAAGTGTCAGTTCGTGCTGTTTACATATAGCAGCTCATTTAATGTCCGCAACTATTGTAAAACATAGAAATTACTTTTTCCATTTTGCAGATGAAGAACCTAGAACACAGGGCAATTTAAGATGTCATCTAGGCTCACACAGAGATGGTGACCTAAGGCAGGTAGCTTCTATCCAGAGCATCCTTTTTAACCTGCATTCTGTACTTCCTTGAAAAATCTAGCCCTTCTCTCAAGTAAATTTTACATAGACTAGGATCTGACTCATGTCCTTGGTTAAATAGAATGAGAGGACAGGAAAATCTTTCGAAATGATACCCTATTTATATTATTTGTTGCTTTAACAACTTGGGGGCTAGTGGAGCAAGTAAAGAACAAAATATAATGGCTGCTTTATGGAATGCAAGTTGGATCCATCTTTCTCCTCCTTTTTAGCTCCTGAGTTCCTCTGGAGACCCACAGTTACTCTGGGTGTGAGACCAGAGGCTCTCTCTTGGCAATTCTTCTCTATGCTAAAGCTGAGAATACTGCTTCCAACATTTCTTATCTCAACTCCATTCCATTAAGGAGCTGTTTTCTCCCGCATGGGAAAAACTCCATCTTAATGATAGCTGCCCAGATCTGCCTTATTAGCTAAAAGGGGCATAAAGACTGAGTAGCTGGCAATCATTACCAGGTAATTCCTGCCATTTTTTCCTTCCTCTGGGCAATTTAGCATCAAATGTCTCCCTATTAACCAATTGGAAGGATAATAACAAAAGTAACCAATTACGCTTGCTTTTTATAGGAATTAGAATTAGCTGCCTGTGTGGTATGACATAAAGGTTGAAGAAAAGCTCATCTTAAAACATTGCTCCCACAAGTCTGCCTTGGGGAGGTGGGGGAGTTCTTCAGTTTGGGTTCTCCTCAATGGCTAGTATGTTACCTAGGAGGAGTAAAAACTTGTGTTAAATGCTTATGATGCAGTAGCAAATTAAAGAGAATTTCTAAATTAGCTATGAGGTAATTTAGCAAATAGCCAAGTTAAGCCTTGAGAAAATGAGATTTAGAACAGGTAACTTTAGATGTGTAGAAAAGGGCTGGCGGGTAAGATCGGGAACATGGACTGCAACCAAGAGCAGAGTGTGCATATCGAATCAGCACATCTTCCACTATTTTCCTCTGAACACCTTAGGCTCCTTCTAAAGTAGGAGTCAGCATATTTTTACATTATGTCCATATTTTAGGTGCTTCAGCTGTTAGGTCTCTCATTGCAGCCACTCAGCTCTGCCATTGTTTTATGCTGCACTCATAGACACTGCAAACAATGTATGTGGCTGTGTGTTATGGTTTGTATCTAGATGTCCCCCCAAAGCCTCATGAAGTCTTGGGGAGCTGGCTCTACAGAGGTAGCTATAGCTGGAGTGTGTGGTGCTGAGATCAATGGTGTGTGATTAAACTAAATCAGCCCACTGATTGGTTAGGCTAGGATTAAGGGTATGAGTATTACACTGGTCTTAGGGTGGATAGCTTGCACACAATACAAGGGAATGAAAGAGGGCTAATATGCTCTCACCCGACTGCTTGCCACAGACTATTTTTCCTCAGCCATGCCACCCTGCCTCGGAGCCAGTCACCCACGAACTGACACCTCTACACACTGTGAGGCAAACAAACCTTTCCTCCTCTAACTTTCAAAATATTGGGTATCTTCGCTGAGCAACAAGAAAAGTAACTAAGACACTGTGCTTCCATAAAACTTTAGTTATAGGATTTGATTTTCAGAAGTCACAAATTATTTTCTAGTATCAAAACTATTCTTAGTTTGGGGTAGCTACAAAAACAGTAGGGCCTGTTGGGGCGAGGCATGGTGTTGTGTGCCTGTAATCTCAGCGCTTGGGAAGCTGAGACAGCAGAACTGCCATGAATTAGAGGCCAGCCTGGGCTGCATAGTAAATTCAAGGCCAGCCTGGACTGCATAGTGAAACCCTGTCTCAAAATACAAAAACAAACAAACCAAAAATGCAGATGGTGGGCTGGACAGGTCACTGTGCTGACTTTTATTGTATAACAAAACAATTTGCTATTTTAAATAGATACTTTGTGCTCTTCCATTTATTTACTTTGCTTCCTGTTGTTCCTTGCAAATGTTATTTTCTGACCCCTATATATACATTTATTCCCATCCCCTGGATTAGTTCCTGCCTCCCTTTTAAAGTGTTGTCTGGTCTCCTAAGGCCCTCATCTGTACTTCTCTGATGGCTTCTGTCATGACAGACTCACATAACTTTGTAGCCTATTTTATTTTTATAACCTCCATGGCATTGAGCCTAACAGAGTTAGCATTCATAAATGTTTCTTGGGCCAAAGCAGAACCATCAGCATTTAGGAAACAGTATGAGTACACTGGATACCCAGCCAAGAATGGACTGAAAATAGAAGTGGAAAGGCAGCTTGATACTTGTAGTAGGTTAAATGGTAGGGTCAAGAAAGATATTGCCAGGTTCTGAGACCCAGGCACTGTGAATGTGACCTTATTGGAGGGTCTCTACTGATCTAATTAAATTAAAAAATTTGAGATGAGATCATCCAGGATAACCCAGATGGACCCTAAATAAAATAACAAGTGTGGTTATAAAAAGCAGAAGACAAAGCTGGGAGTGGAAATCCCAACACATGGGAAACCAAGGCAGGAATTTTGCTGCCAGTTTGAGGCCAAACTGGACTGTACTGAGTTCAAGGCCAGCCTGAACTACGGAGCTAGACTCTGTCTCAAGAAAGAAAAGTGAAAAAAATAAGTACATAAAATTTTAAAAAAAGAGAGAAAAATGAAAAAGAAGCAAGTCACACAGAGATGATCATATGAAAATGGAAGCAGAGATTGGAGCAATGCAGTCCCAAGGAAAGCTGATATGAACCAGAGCTAGGAGAAGAAAGGAGGACTCTCTCTTAAAGCCCGTGCAGGGAGTAGGGTATTCCACCATCTTGATTTGAGTTCAGGCCTCCAGAACAGCAGCAAAATACATTTCTATTGCCCTAAGATACTTGATTTGTGGTAATTTGGTAGAGCACCCTGGGGAAGCTAACACAGTACTCATGCCCACTTCCCCCAGGTTGTGTTAAGCAGTAATACTCAACATTTATTTATGGTTTATCATGTGCATGTTTTTGTAGACTATTATGTTAAATTTTCATAGTCATCTTTTGAAGTAAGTACTATTATTTTCCCTGGTATAGATAAGGAAACTGAGAACCAGAAAATTCGAATAATTTGCACAAAGATTCAGTTGGCTAGAAAGAGATGCAACCAGAACTGAACTCAAGCAACTGGACACCAACACTTATTCTCCTCTTAATCACTGGGTTATGCTTAGTTTCTTCCTAGTTCTTTTCTTTACATCTCACATACCTTAAAAGAGAAGAGGAGATTTTAGTCAATGATTTCATTCTTCGGGGGATGAAATTTGCTGAACTGAATTTCCTCTATCTTGGCAGTATATTCTTGGTGACCAAGGATAGCACAGTCTACTGCTCCAGTCACAATAACAGATTCTCTCTCTTTATCTCTCTCTCTCTCTCTCTCTCTCTCTCCCTCCTCCCTCACCCTTTCTTACTTTCTATCTTCATCTCTCTTCTACTGTCCATCCTTCTCTGATTTCCAAGTAGGGGGAAGAAGCTTTCTGTTAACCTTTAAAGGAGGATGGCCTTCATGAAAGTCTGTTTCTCTAAACGGTTCTATTTGGTAACATTTCACAACCACAGCTTCCACTTTCCGATAACGAAAACAGTAAGAGGAAACACAATTCCAGGCAGCACTGGAAAGAAGCCAGCAATGGAAATACATTGCTAGAGGAGTCAGTGAGGGCAAAGTGCCCAATAGGCTTTGAGATCCTGCCATGGAAAAAGGTTCTGCAGAAAAAGTGCTGACCATACAAAGTGAACCACAATTAGAATTTCCTGGGGATGCAAGATATCAGGGTGTTTAAGAGCATGAGTATTACTGGGCATGGTGGTGCATGCCTGTAATCCTGGTTTTCAGAAGGCTGAAGCAGGAGGATTACTGAGTTTGAGGCCAGTCTGGGCTACATAGTGAGTTCAAGGCCATGTCTGAACTACATAGTTCAGTCAAAAAAAAAAAAAAAAGCACAAACGTGAGTTTAAGCTCAGACTGGGCATTTTTTTTTCACGTTTTTGAGACAGGGTCTTGCTATGATGTTCCGCTGGCCTTGGGCTCACTTTATAACCCTGGCTGGTCTCAAACTTGCAACGATCCTCCTGTCTCAGCCTCCGGAGTGCTGGGATTACAGGAGTGCACCACTACACCCAGCTTGCCTGGGCCTTTTGACTTTCATCTATCACAAGAGGTCAGGTGTGGAAGTTTACACTTGCTGCACTCAAAAAGTTGTAGCATTTGGAGTGTTTTATATTTTGCATTTTTCAGATTAGAATGCTAAACCTGATTTCATGTGCAGGCAAGCACTTATTGGAGTGTTAGCTATTATAGTGCATGTTATAAGAGAATGAAAGCATTACCTTACCACTTTTCCTCTCACCACCCCACCACTGTTTCCCTCTTAACTTCTTTTTCAGGTATGATGTCTTTAACTTTTGAGAAGCTGTAAGGAGGCCCAAAGTAAGTTGACAAGAATCAAAATAAGAATGCCCAAAACTCACCATATACTTCTCTAAAAATCATTATAAAGTAAAAGGTGGTTTTGTTACCAAGTAGCTCCTTCTAAAAGTGGCTCATCAAATAAACGTTATCAGGTTTTGGGTTGGTCTCCTTTCTACTGAGTTGGATTTTAGGTCCTTAATGTCTCAAACAAAGAATTGGGGGAAAAAACAAAAAAAGCAGTGGCAAAGTCTATTTGAAAAAGTAAAAATGGAGAGCGGGAGAGAAACTCACCCTACATACTGGGGACCCCAACAGTGGACTCCAATTTCCTGCAAGTTGTCATGGCTCATGGTGAAAAGGAAGAGCAAGAGACAGAATGGCTATAGTTCTGGGATGGCCAGTTCTTCATGGGAAACAAAAGGCCACGAGGCAACCCGAACCTCAGTATTTACTGATCACATTGACACTGAGGAAGACAGTGAGGGGATTATCCGATGACTCAGAGGGCAGTGGTGGTCTTATGCTAGTGAGGATCTTTATGTTGATGAGGGTGGTGGGGAGAAGTGGCAGGTTAATAAGGACATTGTCCTTTCCTCAAGGTGAAACCCCTTTTTTATTACTACTCAGTTCTTAAGGAACCAGGATGTCTTCAGCTGATGTAATCTTGCCCAGGGCATCACAACATCACAGGACCTTTGAGGCCTCAACTGTGACCTGAGGACACGGAGTTATATTTCCACATACCATAGCTGGCTAATATGGCAAAATACTAGGCCTTAGATAAACCCTAATTGCAATTTAATTGTGAAATGATTTTCCCCCCAAATTATACAGAATGGTCCTTGACATCTTCAGACCAAGTCTGGGCTGAATGAAAGAGGAAAAAGCAACATAAAAGTACACCCTGGTGGACACAGGCAGGGTATTGTAAGGAAAGCCATAACAGCAAGCTCGTCTTGATGTTTGTGTCCTTTTCTACTGTCCAAATCTCTAGGAAACCTGTGAGGACTTTTTTTTTTTTTGGCAGCACTGGGGATCGAACTCATGACCTCACGCTTGCCAGGCAGGCACTTAGGCCACTGAGCTAGATCCCCAGCCCTTGTCTTTTTGAGACAAGGTCTCACTATGCCATTTAGGCTGGCCTTGAGCTCACTTTGTAGCCCAGGCTGGTCTCGAACTCACAACGATTCTCCTGTCTCAGCTTCCCGAGTGCTGGGATTACAGGCGTGAGCCACCACGCCCGGCTCTTTCGAGGACTTTTATATACAGGTCCTGGGAGGCGGTGTTGGGATCCCACACTTTAGGCTGATGTCAGAGCTAAGCCATCCTATTAAAAATCTGCTGGAGTTCTCATGTGAAGTCCATATGCTGGGTTTTGGAAACTCTTCTGCGCATGTGTTTCTGAATCTTGTAATTAACCAGTTATGCCTACTATTTAGTCAGGGGTTGCAAGGAGAACAATTACATTCAGGACACACAGTTTGTAATATTATTTATAATGGTCACCCAAGGAGTCAAATACAAAGAAAGTGCAGGAAATCTGTCCACAACACTAAAGACCTAGAGAATCCAGCCAAGGGCCTGGATCCCATGGCAATAACCTGCATGAGTTCAGCTGAAAACCTAGAGCCCACAACAATGACTCATGCAAGTCTATCCCACGGATCTGTGCTGGGAAGGCCCAAAGGTGAGTAGTGGAAGCTAGAAAGTCTGTGCCAGTGGGACGAAGGATCTGTGCCAGCAGGCCAAGGATTCTGTACTGGAGCCAAGAAGCAATGCTCAAAATAAGGACTAGGGCTCCCATGAAAAGTACCACAGCCACTGGGCCTGGTGGTGCACGCCTGTAATCCCAGTACTCGGGAGGCTGAGGCAGGAGGATTGTTGTGAGTTCGAGACCAGCCTGGGCTACAAAGTGAGCTCAAGGCCAGCCTTAATGGCATAGTGAGACACTATCGCAAAAAGACAAAGGCCGGGGATTTAGCTCTGTGGCCTAAGCGC